>JARJDX010089521.1:0-10233 GCA_030264735.1 Gymnusa sp. GC000175
CCGAATCGGCGGCAGCATTTTTAGAACCATTGAAAGTTTTCCATTTCTATAAAGTAAACCTTCACACGCCGATCAAATAAAATGTAATGTAAATGAAAACCAAAGAAAAATAAAAGCCCAATTTATAAAGATGCAACAAGCAAAAAATAAAATTTTTATTATAAAAATAAACCAATGTGAATCATCAGAAAGGCGCCCTCGTGTCCGAGGCGCCTGGGGCGACCGCTCCATTGCTTCATGCCACCGCACGGCCCTGGATGCAAGAAAGCAAAAATAAAATAAAGAAATTATTCTGATAAATATTCAAAAAACTGAAGTAAAACACGAGGAGGGACCCATGTGTGTTAACTGTTTGAAAATTTTGGTGGCTTTGGAAGCGAAGACTTTATTGAATCTGGAGAGTTTTTGCTGCGCAAATAAAATCGCCGTGTATTAATTTAAAAGTCCGTTTAACTTCCTTTAAAGGTGACTGTGATTCCAATTGTTTTAGGACTGTACTGTTTGAATATATGTTTTGAAAAACCTCCAAACCGAAAATGGAGGTGCACAGGACCAGAAGTGAAAAATGAAAATGTACTCTCAATGTACTAAACCGATTTGACACGGGTAACTACTATAGGCTAGTCAGAGAAACAATGTCAAAAAACTAGAGATAAAAGGAATAAGCTTATTTCCTACTAGCAAGGAAAGAAACTTACAGAAGAAGACTATTACAATGATTCAAGAAGAGATTACAACTTACAGATGTCTGGACATTAAAAAACTAATTAAAAAATTTAAAAACGCTCAAAATCATAAGAAAATCACCCCCGATACACTAAAGTTCTTAAAAAAAAATAAATCTACTAACAGAACATCAGCAGATTATAAATCTCTAAATAAAACAACAATTCGTAAATATATAAGGACGTATAACACAGAGCTAGTTAAAAAAAATATAGAGGATAATTCGAACTCTAAGATCTATCAAAAATGTCTCCTGGCAGAACGAAAGTAAATTAGATAAAGAACTTACTAGACATAATTGTTTTAGACAAAAACGGCATAATATGCATCAAATCACGTTGACCCTATAACATATAGAAGAGTCAATGTCTGTAGCAATTTTGGCTTGAAAGAAATCCCAAACATTATATTACAGAACTAGAAGCAGCGTTGAGACAAATAAAAAACAGGAAGTGCCCGGGAGAAGATAGAATAACATTAGAAATGCTTAAACTGTGAAGGAAGTACTCTAATACTGCTAAATAAGTGCATGATTGAAGTGAAAATACCGGAACAGTGGTACAATGCAGAAGTAATTTTACGGTAGGCATAGGACAGGCTGGCTTCAAAAAAGGTCAAAGAACGACAGATCATTTGCAGACCCTACGCTTAGTAATACAGAGAATTTAGAAATAAGTGACAACTACGTGACCTATTTAGGCTACCCAACTAACACCAGTTGGTTAAACTTTTATTTACGCTGTTATCCCAATCAATGGCACTGTAGTAAAGCATTAAGGATTTATTAAATAGAAATCAGGCGAACATTACACGCTTTAATACATAGGTAAAACGCAAATGAACTCTTACTAATAGTAACAACAAACGCCAATGATTGAAATATGCAAACATCTAAATAATTGCACTGGTTTACCACCATTAAATATTAAATGTCTTTTGAGTTGCCTACCTATGCGGTCACGTGGTTATTAACTGTTGTTGATGAGTTTGTAGAAAAAACCACAAAATACAATGTTCCGCTTAATTTTATCTCATTACCGATTACCTCAAAGCGTTCGACTCTATATAAACATGGCTATTTTTGAGAGCAATGGATTAATGGATTGATTTTAGATAAAAAAATTTAAAACATATATACAATAATGTAACATTTCACGTGTACTCACACAAAGGACTAACAACAAATCGGATCCCAATCGAACGAGGAGTTAGACCTATATCTTCTAAACTATTTACTCTAGCACTAGAGTATGTTTTAAAACAACTAGCATAGACCAACAGGGGCATTAAGATTGTTGCTATTTACCTGAGTCATCTAAGGTTTGTCGATATTGTCCTTATTTTTAGAGATGTCAAGAAGCCAAAATAAATGCTAGAACAGCTAAATACCGTACTCCAGGTTGTGGGACTGTCCATAAATCCTAAAAACAAACTAAAATAATGACATTGACATTAAAGGGGTAGTAATCAATAAGACCATAAGGATGTAGACAAATATGTCTATTTAGGTCACAATATTAAACTCGGTAAAGAAAATCAAACTACCGAGATAAACAGAAAAATGGGTCCGTATGGGCAGCTTTCGGCAATTAGCCACATCGTTAAAGACCAGAATATTCCTATTAATCCGAAAAGGAAGGTTTATGACAGATGTTCTCCCTGTCGCTACCTACGGCCTAGAAATAATATCCCTCTCAAAGATAAGCGGGAATTATCTTAAAACTACCTAAAGAGCAATGAAATGAGTAATGGTATGAGTCACTTTACATCAAAAGATACGAAACAAAATAATAATAAAAAGAAATAAAGTGACCGATATCATCGAGCGCGTAGACCAAAGAGAAGTGGCCAATAAAACTAATATCTCGGCGTCCAAGAGAAACTAAATGAGGGTTAGAAAACCAAAAAGGAGATAGCTGGGTGACGTCAAGCGAGTGGCTGGAAGGTACTAGATTCTGGTAGCACAGGATATAAGGAAATAAAAGAATCTGGAAAAGGTTTACGTTCAGGAGTGGATGAGAAAGTGGAAGGGGATAAAATGCAAGTATTGTTTGTTTTTCTTTAACTAATTAGGTTTTTGTTAGATTTGCTTTCTTTAGTTACCTTTATTTATTGTTTACTTTTTTTATCTAGTTTGCATAAGCCTTAACAATACCTTTTCTAATTTTTCATATAACATTTTAATGAAATAAAGAGCACCAAGCAAATATTGTCATTGAAGAGTCATATTGCACATTATTAGCAAGAGCAGTAAATAATTATTCAACGAACTAAGATTAATTCTATATACATGATATTATAAAGTCCATATCGGATTTTACTGTAAAATTAAGACCTTTTTGTTAATAATAAATAATTTATTTTAGATTAAATTGATTTAAGGTCATGTATTCAGTATCCAAAGTTTTTAAATAAAGTTAAGAATTTATTATTGGTATGTGAATTTTGACTGAGAAATTTATTGAAGTTCACATAGGGTAAAATTTGGATCAAAAGGTGTTTTCTTACAGAGGCAGTAGAGTGAACAAGTGGCACTTTGCTTTAATAGTTAATTCTATTATGAAGACTGCTCTGCAGTGCAGGTATAAGAGCAGCCGATAAAATTACCTATTCAGGATGCTAAGCTAAGCAAATATTAAATTGGGGATGACATCCCGTTGCAAATAAAAATTTTCTCTTCTCTTACATTACACTTCAGAGATATTACTTTAGATATTTTAGATTATGTTTTACTTATAGATTTATAAATAAAAACAAATTATGTTTATCTTTTGTCAAACTTTTATTAAAATAAAATTTTAATGTCATTTTACGACTTGATCGTTAAATATTTATTTATATATCTATTTATTTACCAGGGAATATACAAATTAATGAAATACAATTGTATCTTGAAGAGGCACCCTGCCGCCATTAATTTTGACTTGTTATTTTTTAAATTTAACACCCACGGCAATTACATTACATTACAAACATTTTTATGTTGTAATCTTTTTCCTAGTTTATTCTACGAAAATACCTCTTCGTTAGATTATTATCTGCAAACCTAAAGGTTTTTTTTATTTGTTTGTGAAAATTAACACCCTCCTTCTTCTATGTGGGACCAGGTCCTGTTGCCTTACTGCTGCGTGACTTCTAGTAAAGTTGATGTTCACGAATTCATTCATCGTTTTAGTGGTCTTCCTGTTGGTCTTTTAGTAATTGGGCAATTTTGTTTTGCCCACATTGCCATTATGATATTTATTTGATCGTCTCCCATGCGATTTACATGATTATCTGATCCCTTATTGTTGCTCCTTTGATGGCTAGTAGGATCCGCATTTCAGTTGTTCTCGTGAGTTGCTTCGTTTGGGGCGTTTCTGCTTGCGACTCTGCTGCATATGTAAGGATTAGCTCAATGCATGTTTTAGAGATGCAGACCTTGCTGCCATTACTAAGGTGTTTGTTTCCACTCTAATATAATATAACTGGAGCGCGCTCTAGCGTCGCCAGAGCGAGGCGACAAAGACATCGACCAAGAGGAGTTAGTGTCTTTATCGTACAGTCCGCTCAAAAAGTATTATGATACTGTATCCATATAAAACTTATAGTGGACTCACAAACTAACAAAACAAATAAAAATAAACAATTTGTAAACTAGATAAAACACACAAACTAACACAACTCTTGAAGTTAAAAACCAAGTTCTTGTAGAGCTTTTGTGATGGAATGTACGCCGCATGACTTTTTTGAATGCGCATACGCATAGGAATGTAAGAAAATGACATAAACTCCCTGAGGTATCTGCCACTGTCGCCTTGCTTTCTTTACACAGCAATATCATAGGTAGTGCTCATACCAGTATTACTAAATTTCAGTGTTTGTTTTTACACATTATCTCGTTTAGTGTGCCAGCTATCTGCGCTGATTTATTAGTTGCTTTCCCAGTTTCTTCGGTATTTTGGCTGCTGCCGGTTATACTGCCTTTTAGGTGCGCAAACTCCATGACTTGCTCTATGATTCTGTTTTTTTTTCTGCATATAGAAGATCTAATTGAGATCTTACTGAAGAACGAACATTTGGTATTCTCGGCTGATACGTTATCATTAAATGTTTTAGCTATAACGTCTCCGCAGTAGGCGCTATAGGTCGTCTTTATTTTCTGCTAGCAATACGCAGTTATCTGCAAAGCACAAGATATTTCTATGTGTTCTTCCCATTCTGCAGCCTATTCCTGTTGGCTTATCTAGTCCAGTAAAATGTTAAAAAGGATTGGGCTGAGGCTACACCCTTGCCTTATGCCGTCTGCGACTTTAAGTGTTCCTGTTTTGTCGTATTTTGTATTTTAAGGATTTTTATATTTAACCTCCAATCTTTTAGCGATTTAAGTACATCATCTATTCTGATTTTGTCGAATACCTTGTTAAGATCGACGAAGCTTTGATTTAGCAAATTCAATAGATTTTTCTGCTAGTTGTTGTATGGTGAAAATGGTATCTATAGTCGATCTATTTTTACTTAAACCTTGCTGTTCGTCAAATTTCTGGGCGATAATTTTTGAGAATAACTTTGTTGTGGAGATGATAAAGGTTATTTCCCTATAGTTATAGTTTTTTGTATATGGGAATGGTGGTTGTATGCTTCCAGAGGTTCTTTCTTCGGTAATTATTTTTTGTCAGGTCATGGGGCTTTTCGTTATTTTGTTGTTTTTACGTCTGTATTAGTAATGTTAATGAGGTCATCGATTTGTCCTTTTTGGGATTCTACTATTTAAGTGGTTCGTGTTGTTTTTCCATTTTCATATAGTTTTTTTAAGGAGTTTTACCCACTCTGCTGTTGTGATATTGGTAATTTGGATTGCTTCATTTGTGTTCTTTTTTTTATATTTAGTAGTGCGCCATATATGTCGAATTCCATCTCAATTGAGAATTGCTCTTTCTTTTTTCTTCACTTCTTTATTTACTCCATTTTTTATTTCTTTGTACTACTGCCACATTTTCCTTGCTTTTTTTTGCCTGTATTCTTGGTATGCTTTTTGTTTTGTTGCTGTCAGCTATGTCTGTTTTAAGTTTTATTCATGTTTTATCAACGTTATCTGTGGTTTTAATCTGGTTGTTTTTTATTTTTTTTTCATCTCATGCAGTGTAGGCGTTTTAGTTTTCTTTCTTTGAAAATAATTTTTTGTCAGGTGCTGGGGCTTTCCGATATTTTGCTTGTTTTTACGTCTGTATTTTTGATGTTGATGTGGTCATCGATTTGCCCTTTTTGGGATTCTATTATTTAAGTGGTTCGTGTAGTTTTTCCATTTTTGTATAGTTTTTTTTAAGTGTTTTACCCACTCTGCTGTTGTGATATTGGTCATTTGGGTTGCTTCATTTGTGTTCTTTTTATATTTTCGTACTGCGCCATAGATGTCGTTTTTCGTCTAAATTAGGAAGTATTCCCAGTGTTCTTTCTTTTTTCTCTTCACTTCTGTATTTACTCTATCTTTTATTTCTTTGTACTACTGCCACATTTTTCTTGATTTTGTTTGAATGTATTCTTGGTATCTTTTTTGTTTTGTTGCTGTGAGCTATATCTGTTTTAAATTTTATCCATGTTTTATCGACGTTGTCTATGGTTTTGATCTGGTTGTTTTTCGTTTTTTCTTATCTCGTGCAGTGTAGGAGTTTTAGTGTTTATTCTTCGGAAATTATTCTTTGTCATGTCCTGGGGCTTTCCGTTATTTTGTTTGTTTTTACTCTGTATTTATGATGTTGATGTGGTCATCGATTTGTCTTTTTTGGGATTTTACTATTTGAGTGGTTTGTGTAGTTTTTCCGACGTTGTCTGTGGTTTTGATCTGGTTGTTTTTGATTTATTTTTTCATCCCGTGCAGTGTAGGCGTTTGGTGTTTCCTGTTTTTAGCGATTTTAGTCTTTCTTCCTAGTTAGGTAGTACTTAGGTAGTACTATATTTGGCAGAGAACAAGGTTTAAGCATTGGCAGGCGTAAGTAATCCTACTTCTAATATTATATTGGAATGAATGATTTTTATTCCCAAGAGAATGTGTACTTTTGTTGTAATTTATGTGCGAAAAATATCTTAATTTAAAGGTTATTTTCCATGTATAAATGTAATAGCATTTCTCCATTATCGTTTAGTACGTTCTTATTATGTGTTCATAATTCTGGATATTCTTGTGTTCTCTTTTCTGGTATATATTACCTAGTATTATTCTCTGTCTTATTAATGTTCTTGGTGCATATATGCTTATTCCATACGTACCTACGATTATATTGTGTATGTATTTTATGTTGTCTTTGATTTTTATGTGTATTAAAACATCAACACCCGATGTTACCTTTACCTTTTGTTGGTGTTCTCTTTCCCCTACCTACCATTTTTTCTTGACACCCCACATATATCCATTTTGTGCTTTTCTGTTCCATAATGATTTTAGGTAATTTCTGGTTCCATAATCCTATTCTTATTGTTGTCGTCGTTCATCTGTCCTTTTGATGCTCTTCTTGCAGTTGTATAAGCAATTCTGGTGTTTTACGTGAGTTAGGTTGCTAGGTGTCCGGACATTTGACCGCCAGCATTTGTCCGACAGACATTTGGTCGCCGGGTATTTACCCATCGGACATATAACCGAACAGCATTTGGCCGAATGACGTTTTGATCGCTACCATGATATATTAAATGACCAGACGGTCAATTATCCCGGCAGTCAAATGTCTAACGGCAAATAGCGGCGACTTAATGTCCGTCGGACAAATGCTGACGGTTAAATATCCTAGAACCAGCTACTCTCCTCCTTTTTGACCCAGGCTTGGGACCGGCGCTAGCGGAGTTGTATATCAAATTAAATTATATTGTGTTTAAAGATTTTATTTTTTAATTAAAACTAGTTATTATAATTAATATTAAAATGTTTTATATTTATTTAATATGATTTTATGTGGTTGGTTTGCATGTTTGAGGTCACACATATCACATATTAATTAATTTACATTTGTCATTTTAAAATTGAAATTTTCAATTATTATTTCAATAAATTGCTGCTTTATTTTCAATTTTATTTACAAATGTGGTTATTGAAATGGACAGTTTTTTAGAAGTGTGTGAAAGAGCTTTTCGACCCTCATTAAAGTAAAGCCCTCGTTCCATACAGTTTCTGCTGCAATAAAAAAAGATTTTTTTTCAAATTTATCACACATTCAAAAGAAAACCATTAAAAAGAAACTTTTAATATTTTCCTACTTGTGGTTGGGGTAAATCTCACCCTACTAGAGTGCATATATTTTCCTTATTCTTATAGAAGGGCACCACCTTTAATTCATTGTACAACCCACTCGCATACATAAAGTGCACAAAAACATCTGAAAATTCTAAATGGAAAAAAGTAATATATAAAAGCATCCGCCGCATTTGTCCATCTATTTTCCTTAATATATGCAGAAGTAACAAGCCACGTGTAAAATAACTACTAGAATGCGCAGTGCAGTTTATTGTGTGGAAAGTGGATGGCGTCATACATCACAGGTTTTCAATACTTAAATGTCAAAATTTGATGGATTTAGATAAACTATTAACATTTTATAAACTTCACTTCCGTTAACAAGAAATAAAATGACTCAATAACCAACGAAGGAAAGAAAGTTATTGATTATAACTTGGTAATTAATGTAATTGAAAGCGTCGAAAGGCCCGATAATATAAAAGCTAATAAATATCATCAAATAATATAAAACATGACAAAACGTGAACAGAAAAAAGCTAAACACGGTCTCATAAACCGATTCACATAAAAAAAGACATTGTGCTGAAAACACATTTCCTGCTTTCAGCTATTTCAGCAATACCAAAATGGGCAAGATAACTCAGTTAAGTCTGAGAGGTGACATAAAACGCAGATGTGTAATGGCATTTATCGACTGATAAGTATAAGAATATAATTTTCAGTAAGAAAAGACAAGCAAGCAGTTGCTGTTAGTCAAATAAGTTATAAATTATAATGAAATAATTACTTTATTGTAAAATCATTTTTTTTTAATTAATATGTTTTAAAGTTAAAATTTATCTTAATTTTTATTCTGATTAATTTATTTTACATTCACATCGGTAAAAAATTTAGTGCACACTTGCTTAATGCATGGAAGACAAACTTTTTTTACTTTTATTTACGTCTGTATTAAATAAAGTAGAGTAATCGTGATAGTTTTCAAAATTGAGTTTTTTGCGGATGCAAGTGACTTTCGGCTAAAATTCACCAACAGGAAGTACTACTTTATTGGTTAGGGTTTTAGGATTTTTGCAAATATTTTAAAAGCTATCAAATTTATGGAAAAAACATAAAAGTACAAAAAAGTTTAAAATTAAATTATTCAACAAATTTTGTTATTATTTTTTCAAAATTTTACATTTTAAGAAATAATCTTTGTTCCTAACTAAGCAACGTTTTAATGAATTTATTCCCATTAAGTAGCAGAGACATACATATACACATTATAATCACCCGACAATTAATGAAATATTATATCATTCAAAAGCGACAGATGTCACTATCAGAGTTATTACAAACATACATTTAACAACAATATGAAGTTGCAGAGACATACTGCCAATTGCCAATCTAATTGGCTGATAATTAATGCAATATAGTTATGTTTCTATTAAAAGTAACGGATATTTTTAAATTCGTAAATGAAAGTCAAGTGGTGACTACACCTCTATTTTTTATTTTACGCTTGTAAATATGAAACTATTCGATATATCTTTATGTGTATATCGAAATATTTTTTTTATTATCTTTAAAAAAAAGTCATTTAAATGCAAATTTATACGGTTTTTTAAATTACAAAAGTATAAATTCGCTAAAATTTATTTAAGTGTTTTTGAGTTATGTAAAACAGAACTTTAAAACTAAAAAATAATTAAAGGTAATAAAGGTTTCTGGAAATAGTCAAGTTTTCTATTGCGTAATAAAGATTTTTGTTTGATTTTATGGTCTGATCATTAATGCACCGCAAAAATGTTTTATTTTAGCAACAATCTTCTATAAAAAATAAACGTTACATTTTTTTATTCGTCTATTATATTTTTTTTACAATCAAGAAAATCTTTTTATTATTCAGAAGTTAAGTTTGTGAAGGACGTTACACTAATGCTCAGAAAGTATAAGAAATTAATTTATAAGGCTTTAATATATTATCTCTACCTAAATATTTAGAGGTTAGTAGTTTAACTTGAATTCTCAAAGGTTCTGACCTGTAAGCAATATTTAACTTTTGTCAGAAGTTAAGTTTTCTTAATCCCTAATATCCTAATATCTACCTATATAATTTAAATTTTATTGTATATTAATTATATATATTTTATACAACTTTTCTTCTTCTTCTTCCTTTATATAAGGCTATTAGCTTGTTACTAGCACCGAAATAACAAATAAACGCCTTTGCAAACGTAATCCGCCAAACACAAAAATTTCGACGCAAAAAATTTTAAATAAATTATTTTAACAAAATGGAGTCGAAACAAGAGGCA
>JARJDX010089529.1:0-13110 GCA_030264735.1 Gymnusa sp. GC000175
AAATGTTACAAAGTGATATAATTGACATTATTTTAACTTCTTGCACAAATACACAAAGTAAACTAAATGACAAATCAATGTAAACAAACAATCAACACCCCAGTTGTAGCCTTATTACCAAAATTCGAAGCGTCATCTAGCGAGCTCGCAGGCGGCGAATAATAATTCCGCAATCTCAAAAACTCAGAAAACATGACAACACTATTGGTTTTGTGAGTTGGCAACTTAGTGATCTTAATATATCTTTGTCTTACATGGTTGATAGAGAAATATAGACAATTATTGACATTGTACTGACGTTTTTAGCTTTCTGGTTGCAGTGTTGCCCAATCTTATTAGACAACCAATGATTTGACAGTAAAAATGAGTTTTTAAATTATTTTTTTCCTAAACAACCGTTTAGTAAATATTAGAGTAAGAAAACTATGCAAAATCGATTCCAAAAATTCGAAATGACACCGTATAAAAATTTGAAACGCTTTGTACTATTTGATTGAACATTTGTAATGTGTTTAATTCATTCATGCTAATGAATTTCTATAAAATCACGTGTAAAACGTTAATTTTAAATAACAACAATTTTTTAAACGGCTTAGTTAATAGATTTGAAATTTTTACAGCGGTTTTAGAATTGAGTAAGAAATTTTCTGCAAAATATTAATTCGTTTCGTAATATTTTCACACACCTCCTATACATCCTTGAAACTAATGATTGAATCCTAAATTTAATAATATTTTTAACAAAAAATTTTAACTCCCCTTAAATTATTTTTTCGCATTTTTCTACGAAAAAATACAAAGTTTCTTTTGATAAAATTAAATTAAAAAATTCCTCGTTAAACATTCCTCCTTGAAAGATTTCTGTTACAAAAAGTTTCAGTCCCTCGTGCGACTATTTTAGTAAAATGCAAAAAAATTATTTGAATTTTATAATTTGATTTAATTAAAACCGTCAAATTGGCATTGATTGGCGATGAAAAATTTAAGAGCTAAATTTTTTTAACAAATCGCCCTTTTGACGCATATCTAAATTACCACAAACGTAAATAATTCTTTTAATGAATCAATAATAATTTAATTTTTAAAGTAAGTTCTTAATTTTATATGCATGTAAAAAAATAATGAAATTATGCCTGACATATCGATAGTAACGTTAAGATTAAACAAAAAATATACGTAAAAAAGCCCTCAAGCTTTTTGAACATGCCCGGATGTAAAGCTTTTTTTTATTAAATAATTTTTGCTCTGCGTACGATTTAATTTAAAATTTAACGGGATTAATTCAATATGAATGAAATGCTAGCAAAAAAAATTTTAACAGGCAAATGCAATTGTTCCCGTTTGCTATTATCAAATTATAATACAAAGCTCTTTTACTTTTATATCAAAAAGATCAATATTGTTATAGTCATTTGTTATTTATGACAAATTCTGTTGGATTGCGTTAAAATATATTTAGAGGTTCATAAATGACTTCGATGCATGTATTATACGTTATTATAATCATATTTTCCGCCCATGATTTTAAGCATAGTATAAACTTTAAATGTCAATTTATACAATATGTTAATAACCATTTATTCCATAAGGGGTGATTTACTATAAGAAAATAATGCAAGAGATCATTTCATCGTAAATCAGAAAGTTTGAAAATTTGTATTATAAACAAATATGAATCGCATAAATCAAAAAAATTTGATAACATAGTTTTAAACATTAACATGCAAGTAAAATCGTTCTTAAGTAATGGCTTATGTTTATTCCATGAAACATTTTTGATTTATAACGTAAAAGTAATTTGATTTTAATATATGCTATTTAGGAGTATATTACATACAATAATAAAGGAAAACTATTATAAATGATGTAATTATTTTAATTTATTACTTTTTAACTGGAATGATTAATAATGTTAAAACAGTTTAGGTAATTAGTACTTTATACAAAACATACAAATTATAATATTATTTTGATATGTTATATATAAAAAAAATTGAATGAAAATGCATTAATTTAATATAAACGCATTAAAAAAATAACAAAACCAATTTTTAATCCTTAACCTTTCTCGCTTTAAAATTGAGATCGCAGCGCATAAAGTTTTGTAATATGTTTCAACTTTATTATAACTTATGTATAAACTTACGTTTATCGTTGATCAATATACCAATACAATTGTTCACTAAATAAAGTACTACAACACCTCAATGTTTGTTAAAGGAGAACGTGCGAACATTTGTCATATATTTGAGTTTATTATTTAAACTCACTTTAATAAAGAGTTTAGTTTATTTAAAGTTATAGAACAAGTAAAATAAAATGGGAAAAAGTCAAGTTTTAAATTTGTTTAAATTAATTTCTGCACATAAAGAGTTTCCATATGCACTGGGGGCGCTTGCAAGCGTAGAGGAATGCGTGTGTCGGTGTGGAATTTCTGGTTGAAACTGCGCGACGCCGACGTTCACCTGAGGGCTGGTCACGACGCCTTCCCGGCGCGCAGTCCGATTTATTACCAGACAGCAGGACGCTAAAACTATTTGTTTGTATTCTTCTATACTTTCCAATCAACAACAAAAACAACAATAATAATATCTAATGAAATGGATTATAACATTTTCAATAACAATTTATGGAGATAGTTATAAACTCCTGCTCAAAAATATCGTACTTCAGTTTTACATATTCATATTAATTTTTATTTTTTTATTTGTAAATTATTGGAGATTTCATTTTACTTTCATTTTTTTACGGAAATATCCGTTTTCAACTCCCCTCATTCAGAAAAAGTTGTTTTCGAAGTGGTGTCTGTCTGTGTGGGTCCTATTTACAGCCCAGGCGCTTAAACTGATCGGCCTGGAAATTTATATTTAAGCTTTTATCAAAAATCGGCTAAAATCCACCAATCGAAAGTGGTAGTTTTTCGGATTTTTGCAAATATTTCTAAAATTATTAACTCTATGGAAAAAAACAGTTTAAAAGTGTTTAAAATTACCATCGGAGTTATTGCCAACATACATTCCACAACAAAGTGTTGCAGAGACATACTGTCAACGTAATTGGATAATCTTTTTCTTCTTTTACTTTAATTAGATCTTTTGATTTGTTAATTGGGACGCCTTAGGATCTTTTGAAATGTCGATTGCCAACTGTCCTTTCATCTCGTCGGTGGTCTTCCTGGAGGTCTATCTCCCGCGGTCTATCTCTCCGCGGTAGTCGATCTTCTGTCATTCGGGCTACATGAGCGTGCCATTGTCGTTTTCTTTGCCGCCCCATTCTTACTACGTCCTGCACCTGACATTCGAAATTTTAAAGCATCGGAAAGCTTTTTTGACGCTTTTTCCGAATCTGCAATAAAAATGAGAGTTACCACTTTTAAACTTTACCCTCGTCTCCCTCAAAATTGGTGGGGTGGCTGTCTAATTTTATCACGAGTGAATATCCCCCTTAAAAATATTAAGTTTTCATCTGGGACATTTTTTCGTACGATGATTATTCACGATGCTTCACTTAAATCGACGAATACTACCAAAAAATATAGATTCTACTAACCAGGAAATCATTTTATACTGACCAAGAAATAATTTTACACTAACTAAAAATTATTTTATGAATCAATGTTTACTGACCATTTGTATTTCATACTGACCAAATTATAAATTTATTCTGACCTTATGCTAAATAATATACTGACCAAATGTGAATAAAAATACTGACCAAATAAATAGTTTTGAATTTAAAATGACATCCTTTTCATATAATTTGTACAGCCTGCCATAATAGAAATAACACTTAACAAAATTAATAATACAAATTTTTATTTTTCCCAAAGCTCTAAACCTGGAGTACTTAAATTATTTTATCACAGTACTTTGGTACTTTATAAGATTTAACATACCTTCTGTCACATGTAATATCTAAATATGTTTCTACAAAAATCTGAATTTTTCCGTAGTTTCAAGCCTAATATGTTTAACTTTTAATTAAGCTTGCTTTGTATGAGTACACAGAAAATAGATCGTTCGTAGCTCGTTAGAGAAAAACTAGGAAACGGTGTACATTAGCAAGAAATTTAAAACTCCATACATGATATTCTCGTGGTAATATAATTTTTACCTGAAATAAAACTCTTTCAATACTTTCGCGTCCACCAAATATCCTGAAATTCTTTCTATTTTCATTAAACGTAGAGAATTTTTTTATTTAAACAGGCTTTGAACTTTAAATACGTTTCCATTAGTTCAACAAATTTCGAAACGCCTTTTCACATTTAAAATTTAAACCATACATGCATTTAGCAGACATACTACATCCGATTTTTAATGGAACAATACGTGCTACACAAAAGAGCACATTTATAATTTAATTTTAAAAATGAAAAGTAAGTACACTGTAATTTTTCAAAGCTTCTCTTTTATCGTGTGGTGTTTTGGTTTATTGAAATATTTTACAATACATAAAGGTAAAAAATACAGTATTTCTGTAATATTATTATTTGTTGTCATTGTTGCCATGCTGTAAGGATGGTAAATTTTAAATCGTAGGGTAAATTTAATTAATTACCAAATACAACTTTGGTTTGGTTTAATTGAGAGACCAAGTAATACCAAAACCCGCCAAAGACTGTCCCAGGCCAGATGGAAAAGGGGTGAGGGGGAGCAATAACAAGTTCGTTTAAAAAAACGGGGTTTATCTGGCTCGGCACCCTGTAAGGGCTTCTGCCAGGACACGGCGAAACTGCTGCCTTACAGTTGGACGTTGGATCGCCAAAGGCTAGAGGAAGATAACCTTAAAGAAAAATCACCTGGTCCTTCAGGTGGGTGGGACGTCAGACTAGCAATATATCCCCTATAAAAAAGGTGGGATGCTAAAAACTTCAGGAGCTAGCCTCAGAAAGGAATGGATCATCGGAAATGACATAGGCAACGTTTTAAGGTTAAGAACTTCGGAACATGAAACATACATTACAAAAACAAGTGAAGTTATCAACAAAGCAAACAAGCATGCCATCAGAACACACGACAACTAAGGTCCATTATCGACTACACAATAATACAACAGGTCATTAAAAACTGACATTAAAGGACTAAAAAAGTATGGGCTACGCCTAGAACCCAATGAACTAATGATAAACTTAGAAAAGAGCATCATGTACAACAACGATAGCTTACAGGATGACAGCCTCAAGTATCCATACCAAACAAGGCTAGAACAAAAACCACAAAATATAATATAATATAGAATCATCAGCAGAAGAAACTTATAATCACATACTATTAGCAATTCATCAAGCAACGTCAGAAGCGCTAGGCCAGAAAGAGACGAGGAAAAGCAAAACCCAAACGCTAACCTGGGATAGTAATTTACAAGAACAAAAAGATGAAAAACAACAAGCATATAGAAAATAGCTAAGCTGCTCTAAAGATCCAAATGACAGAATGGCTTACTGATCGGTACAAAGAAAAGATAAACAACAGATTATAAAAAATAAAAATAAAACTTTAGAAAATAGGTGTCGGGAGATCGGCTCCTTGCGTAAAAACAAAAGCTCAATATGGAACATGCCGCTAATCTCTATAAATAAATGAAAAGAACTCACGGAGACCAGACTAAATGACCTATCACAAGTAGCAAGTAGCAATACAGGGTCCAGAGCTATCGGTAACAACATGGTCCGGAATGCATTAAAATCGGTGAAAATGAAAAATCACTAAGACCGAAAAACACACCGATAAAACTTTTTAAATGTGGTCCCCAGATATTGATTTACACCATGGCTAATCTGTTTCAAAATTTTATAAATGGAAGTCTTATTACCCTTTCGTCTATGTCCTTTCTTTTTTTGATATGGCGATTCCATTAGTCCGTCACTGATTTACCTGCTCTAAATTTTTTAGAATCTAAAACCCCATTGCTCTTCTTCTTCGTGTGCTTCGTATTGTTTTTTTTTATTAAATCCCTTAATATCCTTCCCTAGAGTCTACCAAAGGTACTCATTACAGAGCATTCTTGTTTGTTTCCTTTGTTGTAAATAGATGATACACAATATTCATCCTTGGGGTGTTGGATATCCATTAATACATTTATTGAAAATAGTGATTAACATAGAGAAGAGTTTATTCTATCCACTCTTTATCAATTCCACATAAACGCCACCTTTACCTTCTACCATTATGTACTGAGATATATTAAAGTTTTCAGATCTGTGCTCTGTTAATAGTTTCTTAAAGTGTTCTATCCAGTTCTCCAGAGAAGTTTCGAGAAGCGCATTGCCGTTCTCTATGGCTCCCATCTTATTGATAAATTTTCATACTTCCGTTACTATATACCTCCTATATTATATACTCTCTGGTGTAGAGTACGGCTGCACGGCTGCTATACACGACGAAAGTTACTCTATGGCAGAACCCAGAGAGGTTTAGAACCTCATCCGATGTCGACCAAATAGAGTTTCCTGCCATACACTGAGGTGTAGTTTACTTAACGTGTAACAGGTGGCGTATGGCTTCACATCTTCGCTCCTTTTACTTTGTGACGTAATATCCCACTATCTACCACCGTCTTTTAACCGCAAACACCCCGTGTGTCCCTCATCTACACTTTTGTGTTTAAATAGCGGAGCGCGTGGATTATTCAGTATCTTGAGCTCCTGCTGAGCCAGAATCTCCTACCTACTCTTCCTTTCTAGTCTTGGATTGCCAGCTAGAGTGTTTGTCCGATCCGCTAGTCCGTTATTTGCAGCATATGTCGTCGATCCTAGCATTCTACAACACCGTTACCCACCGTAACCCTTACCGTTCCGTCAGCCTGACAGTTGCAGCGTAAGTCCTCGGTTTTCCAGCTGACACTCCCCCGTCCGTCCGTCTGTCTAACCGTACATTAATTCGTACCGGCTGGGAATAAGAGTTTTGGTACTTTATTGGTTTATAAATTTCTACATTGTTTATTTACTTTAGACATTTACCGTATATTTAATTGTTTAACAAATCCTAATTTATTTTTGAATTTTATATGTTAATTTTGGTGAATAAATAAACTTTAATTGTACGTTGGGATTAAATTGTAACTTTTATTCTTGAATGGTGACCTGCAGAACTAACGTGCAAAATAGCAACCATTGAATTTAACGATTGCATTGCTCAAAGGCCTATCTATAAATTCCATACAATAATACAAACGATTTTTAAATTTTTGTCTTAGATTCCAAAGAATTTCAGTAGCGACCGAACGGCACTGCGAAGTAATTTCCTCACGAAGCTGTTAAAGGGATGTCAGCACAGTACCAAAAACCTTGTATTTTTTATGAATATAGAAAGTGCCGCAATTCATCTTCAAAACCAGTAAATGTACGCTGAATACATTTTCAGTAAGTTATTTATTTTCGCCTATTCCAAATAACTTATTATTGATTTCGCAGGCTCTTTTCTAGGTTCAAGTTCAACAATTAAAGTATGGCATATTATATTCATAGATTCTACGACCCATTTATATTTTTCTTCTAATTATATTTTTATTTTCTCAATTTCGTCAAAAAAACTTGTTGCTTTCCTTCAAGCGTTTATTTTTCAAATTTTCATTTAAATGTTCATGATAAAGCTTCCAATTCAATGGACTCCTAATAATTTCTAATTTCAATTATTAAATCCTTGAAAAAATTGAATATTTCTACATCCATATTTCTATTGCAGTGATTTACTGCTTCTCATTCTTTTTAGCTGAAATTGTATTCTGTCGCCTTTGGTACTTCATAATAGTTTGTTGGGAGGCCTCCTTTATGGTCTTCTTATAACTGGTATTTCTTGATGGTATATTCGGGCTAGTCTTTATTTCGATTATCTGTGTGTGGTTACACCACCCTCTCTTTCTTTTCCTTGTTCATTTTTCGCCATCTTCCATTTTTTTCTGATTTCCTACGCTTTTTCATTTGTCCATTAGGATTGTTCCCATCTTTGTTTTGTTGTTTTTGTTTCGGCTCGTGATTCGTTGGCATACGTTAATATCGGCTATACCATTATTTTTTATCTCCTTGATTTGAAGTCGGTGTTGATGCATTTGTTACCCCCACGCTATCGCTTTTAGTGCTTCCGTTACTTGCGCTACTTTAGTTGCATCTTTCCATAGTAACCTAATGTACAATGTAGCTACTAGTCACGCTAGAAAGGCATTAAATTTACTATAATGTTGTACATTTTATATGAGAAGACACTTAAAACTTGTAAGTAAGTAAAAAACATACATTTTTAGGAGTCCCTTTAACGTCCGGGACCCTGCCCCTGCGCACACCTACACGCCGCTTCGTTTAGTTATTGCGACACTGTCCCTGGTCTTCCATTTTTCTTCAGAAATTTACCTACCTTCTGTAACTTTTTCCTGAAAATTTACCTCTCCTCTACCTCCTTCGGTTGAATATTACATGCTTGTAAGTCTTTCTTGCAGTTTATAACCCAGACATTGTTAATAGGTGGAATAAAGGTGGTTAAACACTTGTTTTATAAGTCAGATGGGACCTATCCTACCTTATAACCAAATTACCTTAAACGTCGTTAATTTTTCAGCGAATTTCGAATATTTTATTATATTTAGTGAAAAAAAATTTAAATTAATTTTAGCAAAATTTATCAATAAAATTAAAGCGTTTTGGGTACAAATTAGCTGTCAAAATGTTGTTTTTCAGCGAATTTTTTGCATTTCAGTTTTATTTATTAAGAAAAATTATTTTGTGAAGTATTAATAAAATTAGAACATTTTGGACACAATTTGGCTGTTAAAACGTTGTTTTTCAGCAAATTTCGTATATATTAGCTATAAATAATGAGAAAAAAGAATTAAATTTATTTTATCAAATTTTATTAATAAAATTAATTATAAATTAGCTATATTTAAGGGGAAAAATATTTTTTAAATTAGTTTTAGCAAAAATAGTTTTTCAGCGAATTTCGTGTTTATAAATTTCGAAAATTGCAGCACTGTTACTGTCTAGGCTTCAACACGTGCACCGGATGCACGTAAGCATCTTTAGAACGTGGATACAGAATGCGCGTTTCATTTTGATTAGTGTTGTTCGTGCCATTATTCTTTCGTTGATTATAATGCCATCATTAATATCTTTCAATGCTTCATTACAGCTCATTCGCCTTGGCGTACACTTTTTTTAATTTCTACATCACTCGACAATTTTTCTTCGGCGCGTAATTTTGCTCGCTGCTGCTAGTATAACGCCGTTATCATTCTCAAAATTTATCGTTAATTTCGGGGTCCTTTAACATCTGTAATATCTTGTTGTTCTGGATCTTATTAAACGACTTCTCAAAATTACTAACGCAAATGTTGACATCGTGATTACATTTCAACATCTTTGCACCATAACTCACGTACTAAATAGTGCTTCACGTGTGCCAAGTCCCTTTCTAAATACGACTTGAGTTTCTTCAACATTACTATCTAGCTTCTTATAATGAATTATACGCAAAAAATACTTTGAGAACTTGGCTCGTACATATAGTACGAGAATACCTGCACGTGTTTGAAATAACCTTCTCTGCAATGTTTATATTTTATAAAGGTTGAATGCATCATTTGGTATCATCCCATTATCATATATCGAATTGAATAATTTTGTCAGTGTTTTGAGGGTATATTCTTTCATTATCTTTAACGTCACTGCACGATTTAATCATGTCCAGCTGCCGTCATTGCTTCTGTTAAGGAGATGATATTTTCAATTTCTTGGCTTGTTTTGGTGGCCCAATTTGTACGTTTAAGTTCATTTATATATTCTTCCCACTTCTTTAGTTGTTCCTTTATATCAAAAATCGCGATTCCATGTTTATCATTTTATAACACTAAGGGAACGGGTCTTTGTTAGCCCCGTCACTTCTTCAATTTTCTTACTTAGATGCAACATGTTATATTTTCATATTTCCTTTGGTAACCTTCCACGCCAGCTTTAGCTTCCCTGATCTTTTGTCTTTTTTAAGCATGGAGATTATTGTATCTTGTGGGGTTTACACCTTCATATTCTTCTACCATTTGCAGTAATTCAGCTGTCATCCAAGTTTGTTTGGGTGTCCTTTTCATTTTGTTTGGTATCAATTTTTTTTCTTGTACTTTTAGTATTATATCTGCATTTTTCCGCATGTCTTCTTCTCCCTGCATAATATTCATTCATTCATTGATTTGTTTTTGACTTGATTTTCTACATTCTGCGTCGATAGCTTTCTCTCTATCGTTCTTAGTTTTTTTTTGCTCTAGTTAATTTTCTTGAGTCGCGGGCGAAATCTTCGCCTTCGTCGGCGCCTGAATATGTTTTTACTGATGAAATTACGTTTCTGTATCGTATATTTATGCAGATGTAATCAAATTGGTTTCTATCTCTCGTGTGTGCGAGCGAAGATCATGTGTATAATCTTCTATAAGGCAGTTTAAAGAAAGAAGGAAAATATTACGAAATATATTGAAGAACGTAGAAATGTTGGAATGCTTGTAACTTACCAAAATGCAGATTTTATATTTACATAATTATTAATATGTACTGTTGTTCTGATTTTACTCAATATTACGTTAGGTCAATTTTTTTAATGACATATTTAACAAGAAATTAAAAATTGCATGGAAACGGGATACGGGAAATAAAAATAAACAACGCATAAATTAAAAGAATATGTATTCAAATATAACATGTATCACTACATTATTCTAAATCTTTTTGGACATTTTTCCATTTTTCTACCAATTTACCAACACCTTTCTTTTTCATTGATATTCCTTGAGCCATTTTAATCTGAAATAAAAAAATAGTTAACCAAAGCAAACATTTTTAAGAAAAAGGTTAAACCTTTTTCTTCTTTTTAACTGGTTCCCCATTTATTATATCTTCTACGTTAATTTTTTGTAAATTTTTATCTTCCTTGGTGCAACTAGAATCTTTAGAAATAACTTCAGTACTTTCAATAGCCGCTATATCAGAATAAAAAGAATCCAACGCAGAGATCAGATCATTAGAATTGTTTTGCTGCAAAAAAATTCAGTAGAAAATTATTTTTAACAGTTTTGCTCTTGTACCTTATTAGTTTCTGAACTTGGTGGATCAACACCTGGAGGTAAAGGTTGATCTATAGGTTGAGCATCTTTTATGGGAGGCAACGATTCTGCTTAAAAAAATAACAGAGATTATTGGTAATTGCATGTTTATTCTTCACCCATTTTAATAGTAATTCATTCATTCTTACAGCATGTATTTAGTTTCTCTAATCACATATTTAATTGCGGGTCGTCTCATAGAATATTGAAATATTATAGCAATAATGATAATGAATGAGAATAAAAAATAATAGTTGGTATAAGTAATGTAGGTACCTATTGTCTCAGATATAGTCGATATTTTTGGTGGAGGCGGCGGGCTAGGCGTTTTTCTCGATTTAGTTGTAGGTTCATCAATGGTTGGAGGAGGTGGCGTCGTACAAATATCCATAGCATCATCATCCATAATTTGTGGATAATCCCATTGACATTCATCACTTACTTTGTTCCTGTAGTAATATCGCTTTTGTAACCTAAAACACCCCATTGGAAAAAAAAACACTTCTTAACGCCTTTAAAGTGGAAGAATATTTTTAAAGAATAATAGGAATAAAATCAGATATCAATATTAATTTCATTTTATTCCTATGGCTTGTTCTATTTAAAAAAATAAGATTAATGCCTGTAATATATTTTTTAATTACTTAATATATTACAAACACTTGCACAATATAAATTATTATACTATACCTGTCCTACACATAATAATTACTAATTAATTATTAGGTTTTATATTTAATTACAAAATTATAAAATGCTTTAAATCTTCACGGCACTTCCTGGCAAATTTTCATCCATTTGGAATCCTAGACACATAGAAAAATATATTATTTTAAGCAAATATACTACACATTTAAATAAAATTATGATAATTATACCAACCTGATTACAAAACTTTTAGAATCATTAAAATGTAAAATGTTTAAGTAACGTAATTGTGTTTTTATTTAAACATAATATGTATTATCGAAATGTGTAAAAATATTTTATTTAAATGTTTGCGTAACTAGTTTGGAATATTGGTTTTGCCGAAAATCACGTCCACGGATTCATGCACGGGTTGTATAAAAAATTAAAAAAGTTCATCTAAAAAAGGTTTCTTGAACGAAAAAGATGCACTTATAAAAACCGGAAGTGAATGAGTTAGTTGCTGTTTAAAACGAAAATATAAAAAAATTGGAAACACAAAAAAATATTGCCATTTCATAAAAGAAAAGGTCTCCGCACTTCCGGTTTAACCGAAATTATACAAGGCGTTATTTGCACCCGTATAATTTTCTATTAGAGTAAACGCCCGTAACTAAGGTGATCTCACTCAGAAAGTTTGAGGAATGGTAAAAAGGTTAAATAGCCATCTGTCATGAGTAATTAGAGAGAAATAATTTATACGGAGTATCCTCGACTCTCGTGTCACATAGATGCGCTTAGACCCAGAGCCCGTACTAAGTGAAAATAGAAATATTCGTTAACAAAAAAAATTTAAGCAAATTGAAAAACGGAATTACTTTTTTTATAGTAAATTATGCGGTAAATAGAAACTGCTACAAGTGGGAAAGGCGAGTCAAAAGGCGGTTCGATAGGTGCACCCGCACACGACATCGCGCTTTTAAGGCTACTTGTGAAGTTGCCTCTTTATGAAGTTGTTAATCCAAAATATAATTATTGTTTCATTTAAGTAACACTTGTTATATTTGCTTCGCTTTTTTGCGGCCCCGTAGTGTAGCCACCCCACTAAAACTTAGAGAACGACGTCTACTGGGAACAGGGTTACGCAAATGCAATTACTTAAACAAAATAGTTTTTAAAAATATGTTTTATACTTTTTAAAAAATATTTTGAATAAATTACAAAATATTTTTATGTACATCTGAAAAAAAATTAATTCCATTGTTGGAACTTATATTTAGTATTAATCTTATGGTGCTATTCTGAACACAAATGTTAGTTAACATCGCTGTTATGTCAAACTTATTTTTGCTTTTTTTTCTGTAAATATAGTTCGTATTATTCGTATGACGTTTTCCTATTTTGATG
>JARJDX010089531.1:0-12307 GCA_030264735.1 Gymnusa sp. GC000175
ATATATGCTACGTTGCCACGTTTTATTTATAAATTTTTGCTACTGTCACGGCAAAAATAAATTTCTTTGCTTTATTATATTTTATTAAACGAATGAGCTTTCTAATGTCTCCCAAATTTTGCACATATCTTCATAAATGCTTTTTAAATGATTATTCAAAGTTTCAGCAAATTCTCTTCATTGCATCAATATTAATTTCTCACAAACGAGTCGTTTAAATCTGATATTTTGACGTATTCCATAAGGATACATGTTAAATTTTTATTAAATATTTCGTAAACGAGCTTCCTAAATTTCTTGAAATTTTGCACAAATTTATTTCTATATTACTTCTCTCTATTTACAAAGTTTTAATAAATTCTCTCAATTTTCGTCTAAGGCCCCAACATCCTTAAGAAGAAAAGAAAGTATAGTAATCGTGAATATTTTCGAAATCGAGATTTTTGCGGAAATACCCGTTTTTGACTCTCCTCATTTAAAAAACTTTGTTTTTGAAGCGATGTCTGTATATGTGTGTGTGTCGTGTGTGTCTGTCTGTCTGTCTGGCCTTTAAATGAAAAAATTAAAAAAACATGAAAAATGTGCCGAACATTTAAAAAACGTATGCAATCTCGAATTGTTAGATTAGGTTAGGTAGGTTAGATTTTTTTAAAACCCGCAGTTCCACCATCATAAATTTGCGCGAGCCGACAAGCTTAAATTATTTATTTTAAGGAAAAGAGATGGATGCAATATAATTAGAGGGTTGAGACGTGAGGTGCGTATAAGCTATCACTACGATGCGGAAAGGTTTGAGCTTTGAGCTATATAATTTTTAAATTTCATACAATTTGGTTAAGAAATTGAAGAACTATTGGTAAAAATGTAGTAAAATATAATGTTCTTTTTCGAAATTATTCACAAAATCTCCAAAACGTCTTTCTCGAAAAAATTGAAACTTGCACATTTTATACATAGATAGGTTGTCTGCTCTGTTTTTGAGATATGGGCCATTAAACACAGGGGTTAGAACTTTCTACTCCGATAGTTGTTTGTTAAGTGTATTAGCGATTTAGCTGCAACCAGTGGTTAATTTTTGTAGATGACGCTTAAGGTAGTAAAAAGCACGAGACCCAGGGCCGAAAGAGTCGACGTGAGCTCCTGGGACTTATCTAAAATATGCCTGAAAACTCGTTTATTTAATTGTTTATTCAAATAGCGGTAAACCAATGAGTCCTAGTTTCAGATTTGTATCAACGCGCTAAATGCTCCATTGGTCCATGTTTTCTTAAATTTAAATTGTTAATAATAAATAATATTAATTTTTGGTACGCCACAATTATTGGTCCAATTTTCAGATTTGTATCAATGTGACAAATGACCCATTCGCGACTTAAAATACCATTTCCCATGTTTTTAATTTAAATAGCAAACAATAAATTATAATAATTATTACTCCCTCACCACCATTGGGTTATTTAATTTATGTTAAACATATAAAAGAATTTAATTTTATAGCGTCATTTTTTGAAGCTCACTTCCTTTTGACATGAAATAGTTATGACTAGTTTGTAAAGTCAGGCAATGATATATATTTCATTTAGCATATAACACGTAATTCTGAGATTATTCATATTTTTCTGATTTTTAATAATCATTTTTTATTTATTTAACCTAAATATTCTAAATATAAATTTTATTAGTTTTTAAGTTGTTGTGTACATGTGCAACACACATGCTTCCTTATTTTTTTAGTTTGCCAATTTTTTGTCCAATTTGTAAATAGTGATACAACTGCTTGAATTTAATTTCAGAGTTGCAGTAATTGCAATTTGGAAGATATGGAATAATTCATTAACTTTACATACAAGATACAAGCCAATCCGGGGCAAATAACATGCTGAATGAAATAATTTAATACTTAATCTAATACATTATCATATACAAAGCAATACACGTGCGAGAACTTATTGAATCTCACATTTTTACTTTCATTTACGAAATAAACTTAGACTACAGCGGAGGAACAGAAAGTGCCATTAAAGATAGAATTTTAAAAGCCCAGAGAGTCTTTGGCGTCCTTCAAACTATCTGGAAGTCCACTAACAACAAAATCCGGCTTTACAATACCAATATCAAATATATTCTTCTGTACGGCTGTGAAACGTGGAAAATGACTAGTCGCTGGAGTCCCAACTGTAAGTGGCTGTAAACATAATGCTTAGGAAAACCGTGAGAGTATTCTGGCCACAACGAATCACGAACTCTGACCTGTGGCGAAAAACCAACCGGATGAGAAAATAGGGATGGCTAGGCCACACCCTACGAAAAGACCATAGTTACATCGCCAGGTCAGCGTTGGAATGGAACCCTCAGTACAGTCGAGTAAGAGGTCGCCCCAAAATAACATGGCGGAGGACCGTACTTAGCGAAGCTAAAAAAGTCTGCGCACAACAGTCAGGTGAAGGGTGACTTTGGAGATTCTATGTTCCTTGACGGAGTAACGGGACACTATTATTATTATTACGAAATAATTGAAAATATCCGTTTTTGACATATCCGATCTTATTAAAAAATGTTGTTTTTGTAGTGGTCTGTCTGTCGGTCTGTGTCCTCTTAACAGCCCAGAGGCTGATAGACCTGGAAGTTCATATTTAAACTTTCGGATATATTTTCAATTCGTAAATGAAAGTAGTGTGGTGACACCTTAATTTTTTATTACTTTCATTTTAAATTTTCGAAATTGAGATTTTTGAAGTTTTCGAAGTGATGTCAATTTGTGTGTGTGTGTGTGTGTGTGTGTGTGTGTGCGCGTGTGTGTGCGTGTGTGTATGCGTGTGTGTGTGTGTGTGTGTGTATGTGTGTGTGTGTGTGTGTGTGTGTGTGTCTGTGTCTTCTCTGCAGGCTGACGGCTAAACTGATTGGCCTGGAAATTTATATTTAAGCTTTTACCAAAAATTGGGAAGTCCTACTGACTTTTGGCGTATGTATTTTAAAAACTCAAGTTTATGAAAAACACAAAGAGTATAAAAGTGTTTAAAATGAATTTAAAACAAATTTTGTTCTTATCATTTTTTCAAAATTTAACATTTTAAGAACTCATCCATGATCGTTTTATGCAAGCAACATTATCAGTAAAATTATTCCTATCAAGTTGCACAATCATACTATCATTATAATCAGCTAGCAATTAATGAAATAGGTTATATATCGGTCAAAAGTGATGGATGTAACTATATGAATTATTGCCTACATAATTTTCAACAAAATGAAGACATACTGCCAATCTAATTGGTTGATAATTGATGATATATAGTTATGTCTATAGTAAGTATGGAAAAGTCGAGAGAAGGACTCTCAAACTTGTTTATTTTTACGCAAGTGTAAATCATATAAATTTTGCTAGGAACGTTATAAACACTTGAAAATTTTCTTTTGTCGCCAGTCAAATTTACTACACACATAAAAATAGAATTAATTATCTTTCCAATTTTTCTTATTTCTTTATATATCAGATACTACTTTTGAACGAAAACCTCTATTCTATCTTACGTCTCAGGTCTCCTTGAACTTCAAAGTTATACCTTGACGTGAAACTAATCGTCGAGATTCGTCTTTAAAGTTGGCAGGAGGCAATGCCAGCCATTTGCTTTGACCTGTTTTTTTTATATAAAGGTCCATGCCAACAATGTGTAGTAAAACTTACAGTTAAATAATAATTTTTTAGAACATTACGCTAAATAAAGTGAGTATTCGAAGAATGTAGTAAAATCGCTGTGTAAACTTTAATATTCTACATTAAGCTATAATTACAACATAAGAAATATAAAATATATATAAAATAGGAGTATTAGAAATTTATATACTGGGCATTTATCTCGAAAAAATGGACATCAAATGACAAAAGTTTGAGGGTTTAGAGATTGTTAAAAAAAATTAGTGGTTAAAAAAAATTTTCACACCACCCGCGGTGGGGCGAAATGCAATTATAAAATCTAAAATGGAAATCCTTTCTTTTATTAAGTAAAATTTGTCTTTTTTTTCCGCACAAAAATAATAAATTTTACAAATAAATTGATTGATTATTTGTAATACTGGTAGGTGGCGCTGTATTCGCAAAAAAAACAAATCTTTCGATCTTCCTGCGATTAAAGCGCCAACTAGGGTAATAAAAAAAGAGTTTTAAGTCAAAGTTATGTATTTTTTTACCGCAGAATCCAAATCTGCAAAAAAAGATCCATTAAAGATTTGAGTTTTCCCCCTACACTTCCTCACCGGAGGAAGCAAAAAGTTTTGCCAAAGTAAAATGTCCCCTCCCCCAAACCCTAAAACTTTGGTCTATATTTCGAGATTTCACTTGTTCAAATTAAATGACACACCCGGTATATGAATGAATCAGAAGAAGGTTGGTCTATGTAAATTAAAGATTAAATTTTTTTCCGCTGAAACCAAGTGTTTCATTAGATTTTAAATTATTGCTAGCTTCATTCCTTCTGCGGTCTTGTTGCTGCTGTAAACGAGTAAGAACAATATTTTACACATGAATTCTTATTTTCGAATTTTCTCCTTAATTTACATTATTTTCGTTAGAATTTTTTTTTGGTCGTACATGTTTAATGGAGAAAAATGTAATTTTTCATCTGATAAACTCCCCTTAGTTGTCGGTAACATGATTTTTAGTTTAGAGGTAAAATTTAAAAAAATCAATAATTAGTCTATTGCTAGTCAATTAAAAGCGTCGAACAGTTTAAAAGTAAATTAAATAAAAAAAAGACTTTAACAGTGGTTAATATTTTCCAAATTTCAGATATACGGCAAAAGTGAGTTGAAACCATGCGATTAATTAGATTTTAGATTATTACAAGCTTAATTGAGTCGGCGGTCTTATTGCTGTACATGTAAAGAACACTACTTTTTATACATGATACGTATAACACATTTTCGATTTTTTTTTCATTAATTACATTTGCACATTTATATGTAACCCAATGTGCGAACACAAAAGACCATTAAAAATGTCGAAGATTTGTTGACTGATCGCCTACAAAAAAATTTTGGTAATTGTTTTTAAAATTCCCCATGACAATTGTGAGATGTGGTCCTTGTAACTATTATTTATTTCAAAAATTCGAAATCATTGATGAAGCGACGCTTTTATTAGGATGGAGACTTGAAAAATGCCATTCGGTTGTGTTTTGCTGGGTTTCTATCTAGTGTAGCAAAAAATATTGTTTGTTCTTTAACTAAGTCCCTTCAATCAGAAAAAATTGCTTTCTACATTGTCTGTGTACATCCTAATCGGTTTTACTAATCGGCCTGAAAATTCAAATTTAAGCTTTTAACAAAAATTGGGAGGTCCTAGTGACTTTGAGTTTTCGGTTTTTTGTAAATATTTCAAAAACTATCAAGTTTATGGATAATACACACAACCCCACACACATACACACACGCGCGCGCGGTCGCGCACACGGACATTATTTTCATAAACTTCATAGTCCTTGAAAAAAAATCAATCTCTAGGCATCTAAGATTATTAATGCCTGCTGTACAATTAATAAGGTATAGCGATGAAGTGAGTTGGTCTCACTGGTCAGTTGGTTATAACACCAAAAAGGTTACACTTAATTAAACGCCACAAACGTATCACCAAAAATGGTAACCTTTTTTTTTGGAACCGTCCAAATTTTTTTCTCCTCTTCGCCAGATAGATGGGATATGCTTAAGTCACATTTACTCGCCTCTCTCTAAAGAATCATTGCGACACTCGCTGGTCGTCTAAAAAACAAGCAGTGTTTGCAGTTTATAAACAGTTCCAAATAATTTGAAAGCACTGAAAGACTTAAACAATGAGAAAACATATTCAGGTGCGAAAAACTTTGCACACCAAATAACAGATTTTTACTTTATTTGTAGTTTAGTAATGTGGAACCGCATTTTAGATGCAATAGACGAGGTAAATTATTCACTACAAAAAAATCTATAAGTGATGGCTTGTAGGCTAATTGAATGACTTAGAAATACAATACGATTGAAACGAATCTAAAATATTTCGTTTAACATATACGCTGGTACCGTATTTCCTCATTGATTGAAACATTGATTTGCTCGATACAGATGTTTTTTAGATATATGTTGTGGACCTTACAAATAAATATGAAGCTGATTTAAATGGTCAGGAGTTTTGTGGGACATTTTAAGAACAACATATTTTTTACTCTTTTTTGCACTCAGTTGGTAGTTTTAAATACATGTTTTTCGTTTTGCATTGTGTTTTTTATAAAAAGTAAATTAATTATGGTTCCCTTTTTCTATTATCATTTATTATTTATGTTTTTATACTATATAATGTAAATGTAATTTTTTTTTTATTCAAACTTTTATATTTTATTGGTTATATTTACAGCAAATTTTTTTTAGTCAACAATATAAATAATTCTCGCCAAAAAAATTTAGACTTCACACGGCCCCGCAATTGGTTACGGACAAGTGTGTACCTACCAAAGTGTACTAGGCACTGGGCGCTCTCTCGCTCGCCTAGCCCGACCTTTGACTTGTGTTGTGTTCAAAAAACCTACTTTATTTGGAGCGCGAGGCAGGGCACCATAGGCAAGTGATGTACACACACCAGTACACACTTATGCTCGCCATGGCTCGGCAAGTGTGTACTGCATAACATATTTTTTGAGTTTTTATGATCCGTTTTAATTTATTAAAGTATTTTAATTGTTTTCTTGAAAATGATTGTATATTTCTATAAAAAAAAGTTGCAAACGTTCTGTTTTCTATTACTCATGCTAAAATCATATTTAATTTTTTTTTTATTTATTCTATCAAAATACCTTTTATACATATATATTTTTATATATAAAAGTGGTAATTACTTCTAGTGGTTAAGTGGATCTGCCTAAACCAAACAACGCTAAAACAACGTTTGGGATTATTAAGTATTAACAATCCTTAATATTTATATTTTAAAAAAGTTACACCTAATAAATTTTACTTTTATTTACTAAGTAAATGAAAAAATGGTAATCGAGAAAAATTTTCTGTGTGCCTGCTGCTTGTGTGTATCCTATCTACAGCCCAGACGGCCAAAACTGATCGGCCTGGAAATTCATATTTAAGCTTTTAACAAAAATTGGTCACAGCAACTTTTGACTGAAATCTATCAATCGGAAATGGTATTTTATTGGTTAGGTTAGGTTTTGGGTTTTTTGCAAATATTTCAAAAACTATCAAGTGTTTAGGATTTAATTTGCAACAAATTTTGTTGTTATAATTTTCTCAAAATTTAACATTTCAAGATATACTGTCATTATAATATGTATTTTATAATACGTATTTTAGGTTTTCTGCCTGTTTCGCCTATGTATGTTGCATTGCAATTGTCACAATTTAGTTAGAGAGTATACGCCATTATGTTCCCTTTTTTCAAATTTTATTTTTGAGTTGTAATATTTGTATAATATTTGTAAAATCTCTAATTAACCAATTGTATATTCAGTTTCGCCTGAGGATTACTTGATTGTCGAAACTAGTCGCCATATAAATAAATAATAAAATATATAAGGTCGTACGATTTAATTACCATAAAACAAATCCTTATACATAATGAAAAATAATTATGTTTTTATTAAAAGTAACGGAGAGTCGTGTGGTGACCACACCTCCATTTTTAATGTTGGATAAAAGATTTTTTAATTAATTAATTAAATTAAATTTTTTAATTAATAATATTGGAATTTAATTTAAAGGAAGAAGGATATTGAATGCGATGCTATATTTAGTAAAGCATTTAGTTTGTTAATAAAAAGGAATGCTCATTAGTGGTTGTAAATGGCATAGACATTGCTCCAGTTTGCATAATTTTCATTTATATTTTGCATGCAAAATATATAATATCAACGAAAGATATTTGCAGCATTGCGCATGTTCTGCTGCTGCAGGAGCTTCTGCGGACTGATCACGATCAGTCGAGCCGGGCGGGCAGTTTGACGCGAACGCTATTGGTGGGCGCGGCGCGTCCTTTTATTACAAAATGATATACGAATAGTGAAATCCAAAAGTTCTTGGTGTGATTTAACAACCACTGTGTGTGCATTAATTTCAATTTAGTTTTCTAGTCAAAAACTTGCAATTATAAAATGACTTTTCATCCAAAGTGTAATAGAAGTAAAATTTCTCTTCACAGCTTGGAGGCTGGAGGAAATTTTAAGCCAGCCTGGTATGTTAAAATGTACGTAAGAAATTTAACGATTTTTTTCTTCATAAATGCATTTCACTCCTACTTGTTGCTGCTGCATTTTATTATAGATAGTTACGCACTGTTTAGTTTATGTACAGTGAAAGTTCTTTATTTATATAGAATTTTTAAAACTAATTATAATTCTCAAAAAGCAGCCTTAAAAGATTATCCAAGTTTAATTAACATACGAAGATTTTCAACCTATTATGTCTTAACCAGATATTCATCTAATATTCGCACTTTCTGTTCTTCTTATGGTTCGTTGACCCATGTAAGATTTCATGCTGCTACATAGTGTATAAACGTTTAGAAATTTTGAATTTTGAAGATAATCTTTATTCCCTTTAAGCCTCCATTTTGGAAAATTTTAACTAATTGTTAATCTTTATTACATAAAATAGAACAAAAAAATTTCTAGCGCCAATAAAAACACAGTGCTCAGTGCATTCAAGTTTATGGTGCAGTTAATTTTAGTAGAAGTAAAATTTCTTACTCGAATTATGTACTTAAGACTCACAAATACACTTTGCTTTAAGAATTTTATATTAATTTTATAATTTGTTTCCTGCTTCTTTTTCATTGATTTTACAAAAATTTATTTGACGTACTTATTATTGAATGTAGACTTAAAATGTTTTTTTTTATTTTTAAATTATTCTTTGTATAAGTCTATAAGTGATAACTTGGAATTACACATTGTTGTCTTCCAAGTGGTTTCTGCCCTGGTGTGCGCTCTCAACAACCCAGACGGCTTAACTAATCAGCTTCAAAAAATCATATTTAAGCTTTTAATAAAAATTGGGAGGTCCCAGTGAACTTTGGCTAAAATCAACCAACCGGTAGTGGTGCTTTATTGGTTGTTTATGATTATTCATTTGTACTCTTCTTTCAATTGGTTTAAATCTTTGCCATTTATAAAATTTCTGAACATTTATGGTGCAGTTTTTTACAGTGCTATCAGGTAGCTATTTTGGAATTAAGTAATAATATAGAAATGTAAAATAGCTATCTGATAGCACTGTAAAAAACTGTACCTTAAATGTTTAGAAATTTCATAAATAGCAAAGATTTAAACCAATTCAAAGAAGAGTACAAATAAATAATCATTGCGGTAACATACATTTTTCAATTGCCAACCTAGTGCCTAAAAATATTCCAACTCTTGTCCGCGCTCAACAGTTGTGCGAGTTACAGAATCGGACCCCTGTTCCGACCCGACCCGTCCAGACCATACCAGACCAAGATGTGTCATACAACCGTCCTTATCCGACCCCAGTACCTACACCAGACCAAACTTGGTCCAGCTAGACACGTTTACATTTTGAAATAATAGTAATATGAGTTCCGACTTAGCATTATTTCTCCTTTATGCCTTTGGTCCTTCCATTTAAATTCTTAAATTTTTAATCGTAATTGTTTAAATGCATTTTTTTTTTACTTTTTTAGTTTTTTGTCATAAGTATTCAATTCTTTTCCAATTTTCTCCGCAGTGTCGATTTCAAGTCCCTGTGGTGGTACATTTTATCCTTTAGATTCCACAAAGGACCAAATCGATCAGCATTTCTCTATCAATATTGTTTGTTATGATACATTAAAAATTAATCGCGTAAAAATTATATAAAAATAAAGAGTTAAATACAAAATTTAAATGAAATATGTATTTGGACGGACGAAGAAGGCTTGAAAATTAAACATGTTTGGTCAGGCTCCGTCTTCGTCCGTCCATATCGATCGGACGGGTGGGGTTGATAAGCTGGTCGGATTGGTGTGGATCCAGTGCAGGCGCGATAAGCGTTTAATGCTGTATGAATTTTGATCGGTCCAGGCAAGTCTGGTCTGGACTGGACATGTCGAGTCGGAACGGATCCAATGTAGGTCAGCCTTAGGCGGGTCCTACGTTGGATTCGTTCCGACCCGACCCGTGTAGTCCAACCAGACCGAGTGTGTCCTACAACCGTCCTCATTCGTCCTCAGTGCCTACACTAGACCAGACTTGATACGACTTGACACAGTTGAAGTATTTACATTTTTAATTTATTTCTCTTCAGTTTTTGAAGTGAAAACTTCTTTAGCCGCGTTGGGCACTTTTTGGTAGGGGAAAATCTTATGGGTTCGCGTCACCGACATGCTCATGACAGGCCCACGCGCAGCGGCCGTGTTCTGTGCGCGTTAGACGCTTTTTGGATGGGTGAAATCTCGTGCGTTCGCGTCACCGACATGCTTATAATACCAGTATATCTGTAGCTATACACCTGACGTATTGTGCAACATTAGTGCAAACATTATGAAATTTCAAATTTTAATACTAAAAGTTCTAAGTTTTCACTTCTGTCGGCAGTCCCTATAACTGCCAATTTTTTTTTACCTACCACGCAATAATTTTTCACTGCGGCGATTTATATTGTGAATTATCTCACAAGCCGTCGGAGATAATAGATATTCTACCAAAAAATTAAACTACGATAGAGTCTTAGCTGTCGAATATCTAATGATTAAGTTGCTTGAAGCTACACCATCAAAATAAGGATGGCATAATTTATTAAACAATTATTAGAAATTTATTTCGGAAATAAAAAATTTATTATTTAGAATTGACAATAAAAAGTTATTAACATATACTCTAGCTTACACTTAAACCTACACCAGTTACTTGTAACTTCTAAGAAAATTAAGATATCAAAATGAGGTTTTCGCTAGAATTCCAAACATTTGCGAAAATGATATTTCTTTGACATTTGGAAAATTAAAAGGTTGGTTTTGTTAAAATTTTAAGAATATTTTGCTTAAATGTATAATAAAACCAATTACTAATTTTTTGTTACCAGTCCTTGTCGTAATAAATAAATAAAAAAGTATATGAAGCATTTAAACGGTGCCTTAAAGGAGTGTAAAAAATTGGAGAAATATAAAAATATGCAAATGTTAGATTTAAAGCAAATTGTATATAGTAGTAGAATGTCCAGTAAACAACTGGACTTTTTTTTGCAGTTTTAATAATATTATAACCGAACCGCATACAGCAGCGACATCGCGGCCACGTTGTAAACTATGCAAACTGTGCTGATAAGCTTTTTAATTAATAAACACATAACCTTGATAAAAGCTTAGTCATATAAATTTAATATTGTAAAGTGTGGTCACCACATCACTACAAATTTCTGGCATATGCTTCACTTTTGACAGAAACATAACCATACTTCATTAAATATTGGCTGGTTAGAATGACAGTATGCCTCCGAAACATTATTTTATTGAAATATATGATGAGAATAGTTTCACCTAAACTCTTTTTTGGCAACGAACAACAATGGATCTAAAAAGTAAAATTTTGTAAAAAAAATGATAATAACAAAATTTGCAAATTTAACTCAAAACTTTTGAATGCTTATGTTTTTTTTAAACCTAATAGTTTTTGAAATAAATTAAAGTAAAAAACCGGAACTGAACCGGAACAAAAATTATTCAATTCAAATTTTTTTTGAATATATGATTGTAACACGTTGTATGTGGAGTATCTAATTCTATATTTTTCATTTTAAGCCTCAATTTCATTATTTTTTACTATCTTACTCACAAATCCAGTGCAAAAATTTTCTTTTTTTTTTTCTTAAAGTGCCTATCCTCAACGAATGCTGACGATCATGTTGGCTATTTTAATTTTATTTAAGGCGGCTCTAAAGAGCGCTGCCGACGACAATAAATGTTGCTTTTAGTTCGCACGTCAAGTGCAGCATAATAAATGTATAGTACAGGGTGGCGCGCGGCAGACGCATGCAATTTAAAAGGTCATTGCTCCCCTCCTAACGATCCTAGAATGTTGAAAGTGGGACGATTCGAAAGAAGGGGATGGGAAATTTATGTCCCACGCTGTTTCAGTCGCTATAATGGAGTGGTCCGTTCAGGAACGTGTGTTTTGTGTGCAGTCGTATTTTTCGAACGACCGCTCGATCGTCCGTGTGAGGCGTGCCTTCCGTTTAAGGTTTAAGATCGCTCCCCGCGGCCGAATTCCCGATCGAAATCGAATTCTTGCATGGGTTAGGGCATTTCAGGATACTGGAAATGTGTCCACGATAAGAAGGGGGC
>JARJDX010089548.1:0-13834 GCA_030264735.1 Gymnusa sp. GC000175
TCTAATCCATTTAGTTTAAAGACTTGGTTGAGAAATTTTGCATTTTAGGATCCAATGGATTAATCTGTACCTAGTTCTTTATGTAGGGGGAGAACCAGATACTTTACTCTTAGGGTTACCTCTACCTAGACCAAACCAAGCCCCGTTTCGGTTTATTCACCTTCCAGACGATTCTTCTTTGTAAGCTAGTTATGAACTCTAAGAGAGTGATATTAATCTGGCCATATGAACACTATTATTATATTGTTACCCCTTTATTTTTACTTTTTCCATACCATGTGTGATAGCAAGCTTGGGAGAAATATATTAATAAAACATATAAGAATAAAATTAAAGGGACAAGAAAGATGTATAGGGTCCTATTTCCCCAAACAACACACCAAAAAATTAAAAAATGCCAGTGGTCAGTACAGGTACCTTATAAATTATAAATAAATTGAGGTATTACAAAGGCAAGACAACTTGTCACTGATCCAATCAAATTTTAGTGCTTTGGGCCTATCCCTTTAAGAAAAAAATCGATTTTGCTCCGTTCGATACTTATTTTCTCAGTCGTGGAGATCACTTGACATATTTATTTGAAATGTGTTCAGTCGTTAATCTATTTTTGAAATTTTTGGCAATAGAAGGTGTGAGATATTGAGATTACTGTGGCCCATTCGAAGACGCGGAAGTATCACATTGTAAAAGCGTTCGCACAGAAGATAACTTTTTGTTTGCCTTACTTCTTCAAGCTTTTTGTTTGTTCAACAATCCTATTCCCTCGCCATGTTTTTATGTTTTATGATATTGCGTTTGAAAAAACAATTTCCGTTCTTGCCAGGTATAGTTTTAATTATTCTAGTCACTAGTCACAATTTTATTTTGTTTTTCTTCAGTAATTATTCCTTAAATTTTATTCTAATTTGTAGAAATATGCATGAAGCAAATACAAATAAATGTTTAATGACTGAATAAATAAGCCAAACCTTAAGCTATAAAAAAATTAACTTCAGCATAAATTACAGTATAGAATTCGACCAACATAGATCTGCATTAAAAGGTCGTTTTGTCAATAGAGGACGAATCATAGATTTTTTTTTACAGGGAACAACCTTATTAGTAAAAAAAACCTTCATTTAAAAACAGGAAGGAAGTTACTTATTTTCTAAAGCAAAAATTTTAGCCAAATTTAAACTGCAAATGAGGAAAAAAGAGTATATCGTAGAAAAATGTGCTAGTAAAGATTTATAAATAATTATTTTAATAGAAAAACGCCAACAATTAAAAACAATCAATCGCGTTTATGTGTTTTTAAAGGGTAAATCAACTAATTTATTGGCATTTTTCTTGTTTCTTTCTTTTATTTTTCTCTAAAGGTACTAAAAGTAGCTACGCGAGAAAATTTTTTTTCATAAAGAAAATATGAGCGATAAAAAAAGCAAACCGAAACAATATAATTATAAAATCAAATCTTTTGAATAAAATTTTCCACTCTTTATGACTTTATTTTTACAAAAACATAAAAACTTTCCTTTTTTTGAGTCACCATATTATGTATGTAATTTAAACTACGTGTTTAACACATCGATAGGTCATAATATCTTCATTTTCTCTTCTCACATCTCGTTATTACATCAAATGTAGTTCCTTGTATGCGTTTCATTATTTGTTTGCATTGCAAATATAACAATGTAATAACGAATTCCAAAAAAACTGTAATCATACAATTGGTGCTTTCAGCAATGTCGAATAAAAAAATAGTTTTAGAACTAAAACTTTGTAAACAGTAAATTTTGTGAACCTATTAAATTTAATAAACATATATTTTTTATTCATATAATATTCGTATAATCTTATCAATTTGCTTTTACTTTATAATTAGGAAGTGAAGTGACAGTATAGAAAATTAAAATTTAACAGTTATATGTAGTTTTTTTTAAAGTGGTATTTTATTGATAATTTATATTAACACATGCTTATAGTAATAAGTATTTTAAATTAAAAAAATTCATTGTACCAATTTTCTAATCAAGAACATATTGTTTCAGGCTAAGTCATGTCTACCAAACAAATAATTTTAGCAACATTGGCTGTGATAAATATTTGCAACTGTGCAAATATTCTAATGATAACAATGGGAGGAACAAAATCGCACAAAATTCCATATTGGGAGCTTGCGAAAGGATTAATACCAAGAGGTCATAACATAACTTTTATAAGTCCATTTCCTCCAGATTCTTATACACCCGGGTTAGAGGAAATAAGTCCTGCAGGATTAGTTTTTTATGTCAAAAACTTTACAAACTGGGATTTGGTTGGTGCTAGGATGAGAGGAGAAGAACCTGTTCATCCCTTAGATGTTCTAAGATATCCACATGAGGTAAATATATACTTATACATATTTAACTTCTATAGGATTTTAAACAAATTAAACTAATTAAATAGAAATTGTGGAACATTTAACCACATGTATTTGTTTGAAATAATTATAATATAATTAATAATAATTTATTTTCTTTCTGCTATAGCTATTGAACCCTTTGTGGGTTTTGGCCTTCTCTACAATTTTATTCTATTCGTTTCTATTTCCAGCAGCTCTTCTCCAGGTCCTCTTCCCGACTTCCTTTCCATATTTTAATATGGTTTTAATAGTTTCCATTCTGTAATAAGTTTGGAGTTTCTGTCCGCTTTCATCTTATGTATATGTCCTAGCCATGTTATTATCTATGATTTTATTTATTTCACTATGCTGTTGTTAATTATAGCCTTGATTTTAAAGTTTATTCGTATTCTGTATGTCACATCTAGATCTCTTATTGGGCCATAGATTTTTCTTAATATTTTTTGCTTAAATCCCTTCAATTATTCTTCGCTAATCTTGTGTCCACGACTCACAGCTATACATAACTACTAGTCGTATTAGGCTCTGGTTTATTTTTAGTTTCAACTTGTGGCTGTATAGTTTGGTGGTTAATAGTTTTCTTTTATTATCCTTATTGTTATTTCTTCTCTTTCGTTATTTTCATTTAGTAAAGATCCCAGATACGTGAAGTTTTCTACTTGAAGTTGTAATCGTCTATTTTCCGTTGTCCTTCTTAAAGTCAGCATATACTTGCTTTTCTCTTGATTTATTGTCACAGTTTTCATTTCTCTAGGATTGATTCTACCTTTCAGATTTGCATAATTAGTCATGTTGACGCCCCCATAGTTTTAAGGCACCTGATAGTTTTTGCACCGCATGATACAAGTAAGTTCTTAGTAGATTTGTGCAAAATACTTAGTACTTTTTGACTGGTAACTCTTTTCGTACACGGAATCCTAAGTTTTCGGCGGTATTCCCATCCTTAAAACTTCTAGTATATTCGTAGCAGTAATTGTGAGGGTACGTGCCTTCAAGTCTTATAGAAGAACTAACTAGGAATAGATTTAGGCCAAAATTTTGGTGTTAGCTGAATGTCCCTTTTAATATAAAATGCAATGGAAAGAAAGTAGTCATCATTTAAGATCAGATTTCGCTGAGAGCTGCGATATCAATATTTAAGCGGTAAAGTTTACGTGTGCTAAGGGCTCTTCCTTGGATGCATATAAACTGATCAATTACACGGCGTTATACGTTTCAAGTCGCTGAAGTTATTTGCATGTGTTTTTTTAGTCTTTTCTGAAAGAAACTATTATCTTACTTTTGATACTGATATTCTGGACTTGCGTTGCGCCTTATTTAAAATAAGTTTATCAGTTATTTTTAACTAAGTATGACTTTTTTCTGCCCGATCATTTTATTTTGTATATAGCTGCGTAGGCATCTGATCATCTTAAATTATCTTCATGTAGACATTTTCGGTATTTAAGGTATTTTAGTTTTCTTGTTTTAAAAACTGTTGGTATTTCTGTCTCTTTATTTATTCTTATTTAAAAGTCTGCATTGGTAACATAATTATTCATTTCAAGAGCTTCTGGTTTTTTCGCTTGCATGTTAATGTCCATGCTTCCATTCCGTACAGTAGTACGGGGCAGACATAGCATCAGATTTTGGTTCTGATGTTTAGGTGATGAATTTTTAAAATTGGTTTGATTTTGGCAAGGGCTATTCTAGCCTTTTGTATTCTGCATTTCGTGGGTCCAATACTATAACTAGGTAACTCGAAAAGTAATATTTTGAGCAAAACGTAAATTTATCATTGGCCTCTAATGAATAGAACGGTCGTTTCCCACTTGCCTAGTTTGGAAATGCAGCGCAAGGGTTCATTTGGGTAGGCTCAGAGATATCTACTTTTAGCATTAGAAAGTCCCCTCACTACAACTTACTAAAGTACTAGACAAGAAATTTAAAAAAATTGAGTTACCTAGTTATAGTATTGAACCCACGATTTGATCTTCATTGAGTTATCCCATTGTAAATTTACGAGACTTTCGAAGTGTGTGAATATATCCACTTTTTTTATTTCTAAGTTATTTAGTAGTCTCTCTGGTACAGGTTATGGTTTTTGCTAATAATTTGCTTTAGTTTAATATTCTTCATTTATTTTAAGACCACAGTTTTCGCTTTCAACAGATGTTGTAAGCGTAAGAGTAGTGCTTGTAGCCCTATCTACCTATCATTAGTAAAAATGACATCTGCGTACCTTATCTTGTTCAGTTTTTTGCGATTCACCGCGATTACCTGATCCAATTCAGCCAAAGATTTCTTGAATATTTTTTCCAAATATACGTTGAATAATATAGGAAAGCACACACCCTTGCCGGACTCCTCGCTTTATAGTAATCTTCTCTGATTTTGACACCTTTACTATTAGGGTTCGCGCTTCATACCATGCAAAATATTTATTTAAATGCCTAACACTGCCCTAACTCCCGAAACCACCTTGCCAGCGTGGGGTTTCATGACTAAATCCTTCTCTGGTCCGGAGTTGGATGAGAAATCATGTAACTCCAGTGGTTTTGAATTCACGCTAAACTGTAGGTCCACCTGTAATGTTAGTTGCGCCCCAAGCTGACGACGACTCTAAAATCTGCATTTTGTTTCCAGTGGAGGTTTGCGATTATCCGCCTGAGCCGGTTTTTAGTAAGATATTCATAAGCTTTATATGTTGGACTGTATTTAATACCTTTTCATAATCTATAAAGCATGCAAACACATCGCAATTTACATCATGGTTGCGTTGAAAGAGCACCTGTAAACTAAACAGCGCTTCTCATATTCCTGGAACATGCCTAAGCCCGAATTGAGTATTTTTATTTCACATCGTCAATAGATTTGACTATAAATGATTCTATAAATATTTTTCTTCAGCAAGTGACCTATTAGGATAATTGTTCCACAGTCACCGCAGTTCTTGGCGCTGTGTTTTTTATGGTATAGGAACAAACGTTGATTTAAGCCATTCTTCAGAATTTCTACAATGACATAAATTATATTAAAAACTTTGGGTATTAAGATAAGGGCATTTTAATCCATTAGTTTCAGGAGTTACGTGAGCACGTTGACACGTCCAGATGCTTTACTAAAGTTTCCTTGTTTGATTGCTTTCTCAACCTCTGTTTTTAATAATAGTGGACCAGTGTTACAGATATCAGTTTTGACGTTATATATTTTGTCTTTAACTAATGTTTTAGTATAATTCTGCCACTCTTGAATTATTTTATTTTTATCAATGATAATGTTTCCTTCCTCGTTTGTAAGCCTTCCGACTATTCTTGGCGGTATATTCCTACACATTCTCTGATTTTCTTATGCAAATTAAAGTTATCATGTTTGTTATTTAGGTGTTGAATTTTTTCGAATTAAGCAATTTTTCTTTTGTTTTTCTAATATTCTTTTGATCTGTCTAACCAGTTTACCACATTTTTTTTGGTCAGACATTTTTAATACTCTTCTTCTCTCCATCATTTGCAGAATCCCCTAACTCATCCACTGTTTCTTTTTTACTTCGTCTTTTTGGTGGTGTATTTTTGCAACGGTTCTAAAAATATCATCTATACTATTAGCTGTTGATTGCAGGTCACATGTTATTTGGTTATGGCATTTAGATTTTTATTCGTTAGAGACTTGTTTGCGGCTCTTGCTAATTTTGTCAGTTGTTAGTGTTCGCTTTCAACAACTGCATATTTTCTTTTAAAAAAGTCCAAGAGTTTTCGCTTCCATTTGGTATTTTTTGCATTATGATCAATCTGTTTTTAACAAACTCTCCGACGATTAGCACGTAAATTTGAGTTTACTCTTATGTATAATTACTATTCTTTTACATATTAAATCTACAAAATTTTTTACAAAGTCTTGTTGGGATCATAATTCTGTGTTTATGTTAGTTCAAAGTAAAACCGAGCAGTTATTATCCGATCTAATATCGATTTCGATAAAAAGAATCCGTTGCCTCCTCACATGATCCAACCCATCTAAATTTATCTATTATACCCAACTAATATGAATAAAAATATTTTGTGAAAAACACATTTTGTAGCTGAAACATTTTTTACATTAATCTACAATTTAAAATCGAGTAAATATATTTGTAGGAAAAAACAAAATCAATTTCATTTTCCAATTTCTAAAAATACATACTACCTAGACAATGGATTAAAAAGCACGATTTATATAAAATTTTATTTTTCTAGGCATGTGATGAGATGTTTTCTGATCCCGAAATAAAAGCATTTCTATACATTAAACACAATTTCGATCTAATAGTAATGGATGGAGCATATCCTGAATGTTCATTAGCTTTGGCATATCACTTCAAGACGCCATTTATTTATATAAACACCGTTGCTTTCTACACATTTTCATTATCCATGGCTGGAAATCCTACACCATATTCCACAACGCCATTCTTGTCATTGCCATATACGGACACGATGAATGTGTTTCAAAGGACTATAAACTCGGTTTGGTATTCAGGACTAGGAATGCTTCACACTGCAACTATAAAATTTTTGGTTCAAAATGTGCTCAGGAAACATTTCGGAACTAACATACCGTCGGTTATTGACATGTCAAAAAATGTTAGCTTTATATTACAAAACGCACATGCTACAGTCACTTATCCTAGACCTTATTTACCAAATGTTGCTGAAATTGCTTGCATTCACTGCAAACCTGCCAAACCATTGCCCGCAGTAAGTATTAATTATTAATTGGATTTAAATAACAGAGTGCACATTCATATTCATTTATAATTTATTCTTACACAAATGATATTTCATTGCAAAATATTAGTTATTGATATATTATTTCAAAACAATCAATAAGCTGCTTTCAAATAATCAATTTATGTTATATTTTTAAACATAAAAATAAACATTCATCAATAAAATCATTGCATAATGAATTTCATTTGTATCTTTTATATTAACTCTAAACTAAATAAAACTTTATATAAAAAAAATCAAGGGTATACCTCCGACAAGATACTTACAAAGTATATCATCATCAAAAAGCCATAAAACATCAACTAAACAGACAAATTTAATTTATAGTAAACAAAGCTTTTCACTAAATTATTTCTAAGTTAATTAAAAATTTATTGCATGAACTTTAATTACATTTGGATGAAAACTTAAAGAAAATTAAATTTCTTATGAAATCCAAGAATAATTTTATAATCAATTAATTACAAAGTAAATTTAAGGCTACGAATAAAATGCATTATGTTGTATAACTGCACATGTTTAATGTAAAATTACAAACTGGAAATATTGTTATATCACCCATGAGTGAGAGACTTTTCCTTTGCTGTTACTGTCTTCACCAACATGAGCATAACTGTAAATTTATGTATGCGGAACCGCATAAGTTGGTGCCTAAAGTAAAGGGTTTTTATGAGCTTGAGAAAAATTATTTATTTTTGTTATGTAAGAATAGTTAAATTTATAAGTACATATACAGGGTGATCAAAATTGAGTGGCCTACCTTGGGTAGAGATTTGGTTAACAATGTTGTGTATATTTCTCAGCGACTTAAATTCTGCTAAGAAATTATCAAAATTCCAAACAGTATAAAAATTATTTAAAAAAAAACTAAAAATTGCGATTTTCTAAAAAGTCAAATTTCTTCGTCATTATAAAAGATACAATAAAGTATGAAATTTACTTGATTCAATAAAGGACACTTAAATCTCCTGTCAAAATAAAATGAACTTTGCAGAAAGAAGTTGCTATTAATCTCGGAAACCGACGACGATTTTTTTTGTATTTTTTATAATTACAGAGAAATTTGACTTTTTTTTTAACTGTTTGGAATTTTGAAAATGTCTCAGTATAATTTAAGTCAGCACACAATATTGTTAATTTAACCAACTCTCCATCTTTAAAAATAAGAAAGATACCCATGGAAGCCACTTAGCTAAGACTACCCTGTATATAAAATTTGCAACAGGTTGAAACTATTGTAATTTTAATAACCACTTTTGCACTTAACGAAAAATGTAATTAATATAGATAATAATTAATTTCTTCGAAATGAAACTAATTTACATGAATTAATTAATAAATAAAACATATTTATTATAATTATAACTTAATACCTTTGACTTTTACCGCTAAAACGTAAAAATTATTAAAGCACGTGCAATAAATGTAGCATATTGATTGAGATATTGTTGATTTTGCAGTTTTTGTGGTAATTATATTATTTTTAGATTTAATCTGACATAAATAAACGTATAAAGGATTCTATTGAAATTTAAAATATTTAAAACCATGCATATTGATTGATTCCATGTAAATAAATGTTTAATGTGCTATAATTTTTATTTCAAGAACTTGGAAGAATTTATAAACGGCAGCGGCGATGCGGGTTTTATTTTTGTCAGTATGGGATCATCAGTGAGAGCCGCAAATATGCCGGAATATTTGCGACGAATGCTTTTAATTGTCTTCAAGCAGCTTTCTCAACGCGTCCTTTGGAAGTGGGAAGCCGACGATCACATGCCTGATTTACCAGATAATGTCATGTTAGGAAGGTGGCTTCCTCAACAAGACATTCTAGGTAAAATTTGTTCCAAAATCAAAATGAATAAAAATTAAATATGAGTAATATTTTAGGGCATTCAAAAATTAAAGCGTTTGTAACTCATGGCGGTTTACTAAGTATGTTCGAAACCGTCTTCCATGGAGTTCCAATAGTCTCGTTACCAGTGTTTTGCGATCACGATTCAAATGCTGCGAAAGCAGAGGTTGATGGTTACGCTCTAAAATTAGAGCTGTCTACATTAACTCCAGAATCCTTACTTTGGGCAATCAAAAAAGTTATACACGATCCTAAATATAGACAAGAAGTGAAAAGAAGACAGAATTTATTAAAGGATCAAAAGGAAAGTCCTTTAGAAAGAGCTATATACTGGACGGAATATGTAATCAGGCATAAAGGTGCTTCGCATTTGCAGTCGCCCGCTAAAGACCTTAATTTTGTGCAATACTATTTATTAGACGTCGTTGCTATTTTAATATTATTTATTTGGTTAATGTGGTTAGTTTGTAAATGGGTAATGAAACTTATTTATAGAATATTAATGGGAAATACTTCATACATTGTGAAGAAAAGTATCAAAATAGATTAGTTTACATTTCAAGTTCAAATGTGTGTGATTTTGTGTGTTCAATATAATTATTATGATTTTAAAAATAATTATGTTTTATTTAATTGGCTAGATTTTAAAACAATTATTAAAAAATTTTTAAATCTCTTAAAGATCTTTATATTTTGATCATCTTTCAATAACAAAAATTCTTTTTCCCCATATTTTAAATTTCTGTAAAAGTATTAATGCCACAAATAAATTCTTTTAAAATAAAAACTTTATTTGTTACTGCAAATAGAAAGAAAGATCTCTTACACATATACAGGTTGTTCCCAGATGGTTTAAAAAAGTAAAAAACTTTTTTTCAATTTACAGAAGATGGATTACCACCAAAAAATTGTTTAGTTTTTTATAGGAGAATATTTTATTTTATTCAACGTGATTTGGTGTACGTTGTTCCTTATTCAAGCTTTTGCTTGTCCACATTGATCTTTGTTCTTGATGTTCCTTGTCAATGTTGTCTAAGGTTTCCTTATTTACGTTGTTTCTAGTTTTTGTTAATCCTTATCGATGTTATTCCTTGTCTACGTCACTCTAATGTCACGTTGCTCTTTGTCATTAGTTATTTAGTGTCCACTTTCCTAGTTCACGTTGATCCCTGTCCCTGTCCATGTTGTTCGCTGTAATTGCTCATTAATTTCCTCATTTTTTACTGTATTTGCATTGTAACTACATATTTCTTTATACAAAAAGTATGTAACGTTATTCCTTGTTGTATGCAATGAATAATTAAAAAAACGAGAAAAAAAACAACCTAGATAAAGAACATTGTAAATCAATAAAAACATGGGGAAAGAACACTATGGACGAGTAAAACAAGGATAAACGTGGACAAGGAACAACGACAATAAACAAAAAACGTTAACATTAAAAAACCTGGATTTTACCACATTGATTGATTAAAATGGTGCTTTTATAATTTTTATTTTTATTGTAATACAGATAATTTTATTTAGAAAATTAACGTATACACTTTTGTAAAGATTAAAATATTTCTGTAAGGTGGAAAATTATTTTTCCCCCACTTTTTACCACCAGCCGTGTACACACATTAATACAAATTACAATAATTAGCCTAGAACTATAATATAAAGGTATTTAAGTGGTACCAGTGCATAAAAATTGTCGCGGAACCCTTAAAAACTTTTGCTCTAGACTCTAGAGACTAGAAACTAGTACCGTCTCATCTAAGAAGGTTGGCGATGCGCACCTTTGATATTGCAGCACTAAACGAGTCCGTAGAAACACAATTGTATCTCTTAAAAACAAGTAACAAACATATAATTACCTATCTACAATTACATGTAGTTGAACGTGTATCATAAATGAAGAAATCCACCAATGAATGCAAAAAAAAAGAAGTTTTTTACTATAAAAACAAGAAAGCTCCAATACCGCGGACATGTTATGATAAATGAAAACAGATACAACCTACCACAGTCTATTGCCAGGACCTGTTATAAAAAAGAAAAGGATTGCAAGAAAAAATATCTCGTGGCTTAAAAATGTAAGAAGCTGGTTCTCTAAGACTACAACGCAGTTATTTAAGATAGTAGTTAATAAAATAATTATAGCCATATAATTGTTATTGTCCGTAACGTATATGATGGCGTACTTAAGATCCTCGTGAAATAAGTGTATCGCAGAGTCAACACACTAAATTTTTATTGGTTATAGCGAGAAAGCCAAGATGTAAATTATCTGTCGTTAACCACATAATGCAGAAAATAATGTCATTCAATTATAGAAAAATTGGATAATGTACTCCAATTTTAAGAGTTGCAACCAAGAAATATTTTATTTTTGTTTGGTAGACAGCAACCGAAACTGTTTATTACCAGTTTTTGCAAATCACTACTGTAATCCATCCACACTTTCAGCAAGTAGAAGCAGCTTCAATTCAGTAAAGCCTTTTTTCATAAATCGAAAAAAAGTGCTATTTGAACATCAAAAGCCGCATAATCTCTTTTCGTAACCTGATATCTAGCGATATAACTAAAGCCATGGAAGTCTAGCAAATAATTATTCAGAGAAATATCCAAAGATGCAAGAATATCATCAGGCCACTCCAATAACATCGTATGAGGAAATGAATTTATATACGCAGCGCAAGATTGACGTATAAAAAACCTGCGTTATGCATACGCAATCGAAGTCAAGACTTCTAAGAACAATAAAAACGAAATATTATGAGATAAGTTATAAAACAAAAAATATAAAACTAAAAGTGAATTGTGAGGTTGGCAACATAAATACGACGAAGTTAGAGAGATCACATCAAAAGAATTAACAACAATCAAATCACATCGCACGAAACACTAAAATATAAAATAAGCAACCACCAGAAAGACCACCAAAGAGGTTTTAAGGCAGGTGGCAATTAAAATTTTATGTAACTGATAAGGTCATAAGCCTGAAATTGGGAATAGAAAGAGGAATATGATGAAGATCTTTTTGCAAAGTTCAACAAATTTTAAAGTACAAAATAAACTGCTAATATTTCTAAAAAATAGGCTTAAAAATAAAATCAAATAAATTAAATTAAATTTAAAATTTCGCATCAATTGTCGTAGTTCATTTTTGTGTCTGTCTGTTACTTTAAGTCACATTTGAAAATTAAAAGTTAGTACCAATAACTCGAAAACAGTACAAGTTAGAAATATTTTGAGAAGCCCTAGTGATTCTCCGAAAAAAGTGCCTCAATAAAGTGCAAACTAAAATTGTGTATTTGTGTATTTAAGAAAGTTATAAGCCAAAAACAAAATCGGCATATTTTCGGAAAAACAAATCCATCATTAATTTGGTCTACTAATGTGGTAACTTTGCCCTAATTTAACCGACCTCGTATCTTTTACGGTTCTTGAGACCCCAATGATGGGGCTCGAAAAACGGACAACTTGTGTATACACTTCATTTTAAGAAGAATAAATACTTTTTGTAAAGTTCTGCATCATCTAAAACTTAAAATGCAATCATCAACTATCAAAATATACAGGGTTTCTCCAAAAACTTTGAAATTATACTGGAAACAGCCATTTTTTATTTTGGATTCAGATTCTATGAAAAAAACATACGTAACTTTTACTTGAAATGATTACAACGGAAAATCATTTATTTTTTACCGCATGAATCCATAACAAAAAATTGAGGTTTCCAGTGTAAAACTTCGAAAATTTCTAAAAACTCCGTATATAACTAATATATTTTGATATCAGATTATTGTATTTTAAATTTTAGGCGATGCAGAACTTTTTATAAAGAATAAGTTAATAATAAAAAAGTTTTCCACATGTAGCCAACTCAGATTAACACACTGTTTAAACTTCTTTAATCAATAAAAAATGTCAAAAAACCCAATCTACAGCCGTGGAATAGGACGAAAAAACGAAAATTATATCTGCTTTTGGAAACTGGAACATACAAGGCCTCGCGAAAAAGACAAATTAAGTATTACATGAGATAGACAAATAAAAATGGACTTTGCCGTCATCACTGAAATAAAAAAGAAGGAATAGATATCGAAAAATTTAGGAAAATATGATCACTTCTCTACCGGTGTACGAAATGACAAAAGAGCATAATAGGAAACCTCCATGTTAATACAAAAATAGACAAGAGAAGTGATTCTGTTGGGGGACTTCAAAACATCACGACGCAGTTGTAGGAACACATGGAGACGAAGTTACCAGCGATATTGATAAAAGGCTGGTAAAAAAAAACTGTGAACAGCATAAACTACGTATAATAAATGGGTTTTACTATCACAGAAATACAAATATAAGTGGATACAAAGTACCAAAAATCTAAAAACCATTATAGACTACACCATTCTTTGGCTAAATTACATGTTAGCAATGTTAGAATTCATAGAGAAGTAAATTGCGGAAGCGACCACCAATTTCTAAAAACAATAATATCATACCCTATATTAAGTTGACCCCACAGATAGAAAACTGCATGAACAGCAAAAAAATCTAGCACCTAGACATAATAGATGCCTTGAACAAGAAAGCATCCGAACACGATACAAGAACAGACTACAAGAGAATCTGCAGCGAATCCAATTTAATGATACTAAAGAAATACATAATTACATCAAGGTATATAGTCATCATGCAGCAATAGAAGCTATTGAAAATAGCCCTAAAAATAAGACCAAGACATGGTGGAACGAAGAAATAGAGAGGGAAATTAAAGAAAAACGAAATAAATACAAAGAGTTCCTAACATCCAAAATAAATATGGACAACATAGAATACAAGAAAGCACAAACAAAT
>JARJDX010089562.1:0-10029 GCA_030264735.1 Gymnusa sp. GC000175
ACACCTGCGCAGTCTCTTAGCTACCTGTTTCGATAATTTTCGCAGAGGAAAAAGTTGGGCGTCTCTGTAAAATGAAGCCGTTTACGAAAAATTAGCCGGGTATTAATTGTTTGCAAAAAAGGCCCACGGCTTCCGGACTAATATATGCTGGTGTAATAAATTCCATTGACTTTTCTGTTGTAAGTTATAACAAAAATGTTGTTCGTGCAGGATCTTCCTGATCTCAACCCCTGTTGTTATTCGGTCAGAGATGTTGGATTGTTGATTTTGTTCGATATCACCTTTGTGGTCAGTTTTAGTGTAGTGTTCAGATGGTTTATTTCTCTGAAGTTCGCTGGGATTTTCTTGCCTCTTTTATAAACATTAGAATGGTGGTGCTGGTTTGCCATTTATCCAGGATTCTGTGACAAAATAGTATTTTCTGGATTAGAGTTTTTAATTTCTTAGCTAGTCCATCTTTGCCATATTTGAGATGTTCATTTGGTATCCTTTCTGAACCCGAAATTTTTCGGATCTTTATCTTCTTTATGGCTAGCTCCACGTCGAATATTTGGATTCAGGCTTTTTCGTTAATTATTATATCTGACTTGGTCTGTTCCTCTTTTATGTTCTGTGAATTTTTCAGTCGTTTTGTGAAGATTTTCCAGTGTTGTTTTTAAATCATCTATCTTATTAGATCGTTGGTTTTGCTCATGATCCACCGGTATTATTTATACATTTGTGTATTTCCTTGCATTTTTCCTTGACTTCTAGACAGAACCAAGTAGTTTTTTTGGCTCATATGGCTCCTTTTTCTAATTCATGTTTCAAGTGCTTCACATGCGACGGATTTAATGCTGCCTTTTCTTTTTTGCTGGATTTAGGTAATCCTTATTACCGACCTGGGACCTTCCAATTTTTGTTAAAAGCTTAAATATGAATTTTCAGGACGATCAGTTTATTCGTCTGGGCTGTAGAGAGGACACAGATAGACAGACAGACACACAAACACGCAGACACCACTTCGAAATCAACTTTTTCTGAATGAGGGAAGTTGAAAACGGATATTTCCGCAAAAATCTCGATTTTGAAAATTGTCGCGATTACTATACTTTAATTTACTTTGTAAATAAAAGTAAAATCATAAGTAAATCACACAATGTAAAGTGACCTTTGGTAATGTTTGGGCAAATAATCTAGATCAGTCTTATTAAATTTTCTGATAAACTATCAGATACGCCAACCCGACATCGATTGTCGGTTTTTCGATTTTTTGTTTTATTCTTCTTTTATAGAGTTCTTTTACTGTTGAGTTCCATATTAATTCTATATTAATTTATTGTTTTTGTGACGTCGATTTTAAGCGTTTTATTTGCTTGAAGTTTATTCTAATTCTTCCAATTATTGGACCGTGGTCGCTTCCTATGTCTGTTGAATTTGATATTTTGACCTCCAGTATCTGATGGGGGTGAGAATGACACAATGTAATAATGGTGGATTTTTGGCTCCTTGTATTTATATTGAGCTTTAATATCAAAAAAGGTGTAAGTTAGAAAAGTTACATCGACCTCAGTCGCAAAGGTCCAAATTCTAAACCAAAAAAGTGTTGTGCAATTTGTTTTAGCACATCGATATTATCATTAGTTCGGCTTTGGCTGATACTTTGGCAATGAGTCAATTACTGATTGAAGTTAATCATAGCATCCTTTTCTTTGAAATTGTGGTTTGATATCTTTGGTTTCGGGCATCGAAAAATTTCATAAGGATATGCATTGACGTTCATAAAGATTCTTATACATTAGACCGTCGGCATTTGTCCGACGAACGTTTGTTTGTCGTCTATTTGCCCGTCGGTCATTTAGTCGCCGTGACATATGACGTCCGAACATTTAACCGACTAGCATTTGACCGAAAGGTGTTTTTATCGCCAATGTTAAATAATGCAGTTGTCCGTTTGTTTCGTGGAATGAATACCTTGTATCTAAGTATCCCAAGTATCCAAGCGATAAAACTGATTTTTCGATGTTACGGTTTCTCACATACAAATGTGTTCTTTAAATTTTGTTTTTGGTCTATACATATAAAAAAGATTATAGTTATTATCCGCACATTTGATTTTGTAAATTCCAGAGCTATTAAGTCGATGAGTTAGATATTTTGGAGCAAGTAACAAGGGACCAAATGTCCTCAAACAATTGGATATCAATCTTGAAAGCAGTTTTGGTATTCAGTATAGATTGCTATTTCGTCTCCTTTCTTGCTCTTTCTTGTTTTTGTACTCCGCTGTAAATAACTATGTAGTCTGCATTATTTCCTGAATGTGTCAGTTAATCCTCCGGTTGGTTAATCCCTCTACCAATTGATCCCTTACCCATTAAGATGGCGTTCGAATCGCTAAAATACGCAAAAAATATGCTAAAAACACTGTTTACAAAGCTCTTGTTTTCAGCCCCTGTAATTAACAGAATTTGATCAATTTTCTATACAGGCTGTATGAAGAGTTGTAGATTGCGCCTAGTACCATGAAAAAATTTTAAACAGTTTAATTATCGTGAAAAAAAATGTTAAAAATAGGCAAATTTAGAGGAAAAATAAAGAACATTTAAAACTTATATAGAACACACAAAATTAAAAGCAAATGTACTTACGGTAAGAATAAACTATCCTAGTTGGCAAATAAATTTTAAATTTTCTAATTCATAGTCTAATTGAGGAGTTATCCTGGGCCGCGTAAATTACTTTTGGCTAATATAAACTTTGACTTTTCACAATATCACATTCACGATCTTTTATTAAACTGTAGTTTTTGTTTTTATTTAGTACTAAATAAGTCTAGCGTTATTCTGCCAGGTGGCGCCTGCGGTGCGACGTTGCCAATATTATGTTTGTAAAACATCAAAATATGAAGGATCAAGGTCAAACTTAAGGTATACCAACTTTTATTGAGCATTATTACTTGCTGCTCCTACATCGATGTTGTTTTTAGTTTACAATTTTTATTTACAAAGATAAAAATTTATTATGATGGTACAAATATCTCGATTTTAATTAAACCGACATCAGGTCTTTCTGCCCTCGGAACGTATTTTATTTAAATACTCATAAAAAAATGCCTTTTACAAGTCATTTTATTTTAATAATCGTGTTGTTCTCTTATAGTTTTTATGACATATTTTTCTAATTCCTAACTGAGTATCGAATTAAATGATTTTAATAAGGGATCAATTGGCGGAGGGATCAAACGACGGGGGAATTAACTAACACGGATCAAAAGTTGGGGAGCCAATAGTCGGTGCATCAGTCTGCATATACTCTTTGGTGTTTTTCCTTTTGTTTAATCTCAGCCAGTTCACACACATCGATATTGTTCCCTGCTAGTTCTTTTATTATTTGTTGGTCTTTGTTATTATGTCTTAAGGTTCCACGTCGCGAAGCGTAATGGATTTTTCTTTTTTCATATCGTTGTCCGTTGTCTTCTGTGAGTCGTCATGAGTATATCCGTCCAGTTCCAAGGCTAATTTCCGGTTCTGTAATAATGTATATTCTTTTGTACCTAAAATGGGGGTCAACCTGGCCTAAAAACATTGCTTCTTTATTCGGGCTTGGGACCGGTAACATTACCGCTGGGCTACTCAGTCCGCCCTTTGATCATGTAAGCGAAGTTGTAACTTAAACCGGAAAGAAAGAAAATTTACTTACATTCAAGTAGTGACTGTTTACATTCTAAAAGGTAAAAATTGGGTGAAAAATCACCTTAAAATAGTATGTATGGCTTTGGTTTATGTTTTTAATTACACACTTAATTAAAGTAAAATCTTAATAAAACATAACGATATTTTGCCAATGATTACCGAAACCATCTAAAAAGTATGTCTCTGCCATTTTTGTTCATTAAAATATAGCAAGAGTTATATCAGAAATGATAAAATTTGTCAACGAATAATACCGAGTTCTTCAAAGGTTGAATTTTGAAAAAAATGCTGAGAATAAAATTTGTTAAAATTTAAAAAAAAATTCCACTTAATTCGCCGCATTCCATAATTTCCATAACTTTTCTCTATTTTTTATAATTTCTGCAATTACATTATCACATATCTTCTCTGGTTAATTCCTTTTCCGTCTCCTTCTAGTTTCCTATATTTGTTTTATTGATCTAGATTTGTTTATTATTTTTAGGTATCCTCATCGGCCTAATTGTGTGTTTTAATTCCAATATAGATGGCATATTGACCTCTTACCTTATTTGTGAATTTAAGATTCTGTCTTTCCTTGTTAAATTTTTTACTCTTCTAAAGTATTTTATCTCAGTAACTTGTATCGTGCTTTAACTTTCATTTACAAATAAAAATGAAATCTTTTTCTCTTCTAAATTTCTTTTTCTTCAAACATAAAATAAAAGACTTGAAGGATTGAATTAAAAAAAAATGTTAGGGATATAATTTTTATTTACGTACAGCTAATATAATTAACTGATAAATAATAAAATATAGTTATGCTTCTATTAAAAGTGACAGGTATGTCTCAAGGTGGCAGTGTACCTCTGCGGTTGTGTCTAGACATCCGGCTGCTGAGTGCAAGATCATGGGTTCGCGCATTCGCGCCCACAGCATGCAAAATATTATTTAAATATCCAACACTGCCCTAACCCCCGAACCCGTCTACAAACTTGGGGTTTTATGACTAAAAACTTCATCTGTTCTGGAGTTAGATGAAAAATCATGTAACTCCAATGGTTCGGAATCCACACTTAACTGTAGGTCCACCTGTAATATAATATTTCCAGAGGTGGCGTTATAAAAAGCCGAAGATGACGATATCTCAAATGCGTAAAGAATAACACCTTTATTTTACTTTCATTTAAAAAGTAAATAAAGGTAAAAGTAATCTTAAACTTAAGGTAGTTGTTTCGAGATAGTTACGTTTAAAAATATAGCTTATTGAATTAACGCAATTGGTCAGCTGTTAATTAAAAACTTTTGCCAAAGTACAGTCGTATTGCTTTCACGTTTTCAAATGGTATCAAAACCTATACCCAATAAATGATCGTGACAACAAGGCATTTTTTTGACGTTTAATTGTATTTAATATTGTAAGTTTTCTTAGTTTCGGGTTTAAGTTGCGTATTTTTATTGGTAGTTACCAACGTTTCGCTCGCCATTGCAGGGAGCATTCTGAAGGCGAAAAGTCCGATGACTGAGTTATCGGGCGAAACGTTGGCAACAACCAATAAAAATACGCGACTGAAACCCGAAACTAAGAAAACTTACATCAACCTCAGTCGTAAAGGTCTAAATTCTATTTAATATTATTTTAATTGTCAAAAACCATAACAAAAAAATGTCGGAACGAGCTTTTTGATAATAAAATAAATAGTATAATAAACATGGCTCGGGGAAGAAATCAACGTTATGAAATAATGCAAATGAAAAAAACTTAGTTTGCAAATTACCATTCAAACGTTGAGCAAACGGCAAACATATTGTTCAAACAAGAGTTTTAGCAAAAATTAAAGTATTGTTAATGTCAAAATTTATTATCATTGAAAAAAATTGTTAAAGAAAGGATTGGATCAACCATATACTAACGATTCATTGATATACCTGTTCATCTGATACGTTAGTTACAACAGGAAAAATACTATAAATGATACAAAAAAATGAGATTTATTCAGATGTCGAAGTTTTGTGGTCTTGATTATTTTTGGCATAATGTCGGTGTTTTTATGTGTGTGTCCTTTCTCCATGTTAAATGAATGCTCTAAAGGTTTAAAGTCTTTATAGGATCCTGAACTATATATTTTTTGGATAAAGTTAGTGAACGGAAAGATAACTTGCATTGTGTTTAGTTTTTTTGCATCTACTTTGTAGAGTATAAATATTTCAAAAAAGTTCATACTTAAACAAGTATTTGCAGCAACTTTTAAGTAAGACATATTTTTATTGAGTTAAGATTTTTTTTTGCTTCTGGGAAAGTCGAGTGAACAGCACTCAAATTCTTTTATTAATACCCATTTTGCACGCTTTTCTCATAGCATTATTAGGCGTTGTTGCCACATCGCTAATAATGTCTCATTCATCTTGTGATTTCATTAAAAGTTTCAAATTTCAATCAATTATATTTCAATAACGGCGTGGTCAATAATTTTTAATTTATGTTGTGTGATTTTTTTAATTCAGTTTTTTTGTGAAATATTTATTATCAAGTTTCTTCATTGCATTTAGATTTTAAACAAAAAATATTACGTAAAACCTATAAACTGCATAAAATCTCTTGTAAAATTTTAATATTATTTTTTATAAAAACGGGGTGGTAAAATTTATTTGAGATAGGCTTATTTAATCATATTTAATCAAAGAACGATCCTGTTTAGTTTCGTTGAAATCCTCCATTAAAAAGGTCGACAGACCAACTACCTTAAGATTTTAAGAACTTATCCTTGTTCGTTGCTAAAGAACGTTTTATTAAATTAATGCCCATCAAGTAGCAGATACATACCGTAATTTTAATCAGCTGATAATTAACAAAATATGGTTATGTAACCGGTTAAACTGACGAATGTTGTCAGTATATTTATTGCAAATTTAACTTATTTAATAAAATATGCAGACATACTGTTATATTAAATAGCAGATAACTAGTAAAATATTATTATATTTCTATTATCCCAAATTGGTGTGGACCACACCATCATTTTTTGCGAGTTTTGTTTTATGGCTGTCGCTGTTTCTCGCATTTTATCCGCCACTTCCTTTTATCCTTCCAGTTATTCTCTCTCTCGTCTCCGAAAAGATCTTTTCGGTCGTCCTATTTTTCTACTTTCGTCTGGATACCGGTCCACATTCGCTTTAGCCACCTGTTATCTAGCAGCCTCTCATTTTCCTATAGAATCTCTTCCAGAAGTTCTTTTTCACAGGTTTGATTTTAGACATATTTCTTATGTTTATTTCCCATATTTTCGGTGGGTTAATAGATACGTATTTTTGTAGCTTTAGTTACTTTTTCATGTCATAAGACTCCATGTAGCTGCTTATTTATGTTATTTTTTATGCCATTCTGGTACTTATTTCTTCGTTACAGATATTTTGACGCTAGGGTACTATATAGTTTTGTGATTTTTATTTTCTTCGTTTATCTTGTCATTGGGCGTTGATTATTACATACTCGGTTTTGCTGTGTTTATATTTAAACCCCAGTCATTAAAGGCATCTTACAATTTCCTTAACATATGGAGGATATCCATTTCGTCTTTAGCTTAAATCACTTTATCATCTGCAAAGTGTAATTTAAAGAATATATCATCCTTAATTTGAACGCCTCTACTGTTCCAAAGCTCCGTTAAGATATTCTTTAAAACGTGTGGGTGCAATACTACACCCTTTTCGAAGCACTTTAGTTATATTGGGCGGTTTTATTAGTTTATTGCCAATCTTTATCATAGCTATCATTTGTTGGTATAAGTCTTTGACAGCTTTGGTATAGATTTTGCTTATCCCTTAATTCCTCGTCGTTTTCCACAGCTATTTTAGGGAAACGCCATCGTAGGCTTTTGGAAGGTGGGTTCCCAGATTTTGGGAAGTAAGTTTTCGTGTTTTTGGCAATGGGAAAATATACTATCTATACTATATTCTATTCTTCAGTATTTTGCTAAATATACGCACTGTAGAGTTTATATCGCTAATACCACTAGAGTTGGAGCAATTTCTTTGATCAGGTCCATGTTTAAATAGTTCTATCGCGACATCTTTTGGGCATGAAGTTTTCTTAATTTCACTATTGGTAACAGATTGTTTTATTTCTCTGGCAGAAATCTTGTTGAATCGTTATGTTGGGGAAATCGGGTCTGAATTCTACAACATGTCTTGATAATGGCTGATCCATTTTTTTGTTTGAATGCGGTGTAGGCTAGCTGTTTCTTTATTATTACTCATACTTTTAAGTATTTTTTATACTTTTTTGGATTTTGTGTTATTATATACTTATAGATGTTTTGCCACGTTCTTTGGTACCTATCATTTTTAGCTCTAGACACTAATCATTTAACTTCCACATTCATCCTGGAGAACAGAGTAGCCGAGCGGTAAAATGCTGAACTGGCATGCTAGAGGTCCCGGGTTCAAATCGGAAAGAGTTTATAACTCTCTGCTCTCGGGTGGTTCGGAAGTCATCTTAAAAGCCGTTGGTCCCGTCTGTGACGTAACACCTGCCCTGTTACTTACATTAAAGATGTAAAAATTAGGCTAACAGCACACTCTGTCTACACGGAAGCGAGAGCTTCCTCAAAAAGGGTCCATACATACTTACATTCATCCTGGAGTACTGTTTCCTATCTTCGAAGTCATTTGTACCAAGCCAATTAAAGTATAGATCTTTTTTCCCCTAATTAATGTTACTATAGTATGCGACCACCAAGGAGGTTTGTACCTACGCTAGCCTTATATGCGACTTCTTGCATTTTGTTTATTATTTCCTCGTACATATCGTAGCCTGATAAATAGAACACATCTTTTAGCTTTGTATAGAGACTAAATTTGTAGAGAAATAAAGTCTAGTTATTACTAACTTAAATTTTTTCTAGTGAGTCGAGGCCTTTGATTTCCAGACCATTTTACGCCCTGGATTTTTACACGGAAATATAATTAATAGGAAGAGGAATATTATTAAACAAAAACATCGTTAATTTTCTTATTTTTGTTTGTTGTCGCAGTTGGCGGGTCTGTTGGGCCCATGTGTATTTATGGGTATCTCTACGTTTATAGTATCCTTTTAAGATTTTAAGTTGTTGTTTTTCACAGATGTGTAGTAGTTTTTCTCTACAGTTGTTTACTCCATCTCCTTCATATTTTTTAACTACGCTATGTTGCTTTCTACTTCCTGTTCTTGCATTATTATCAAGAGCCGATTATCAAGAGTTCCTTCTTGTAGCTAACATTTTCGGTTAATGTGTCATATTTTTATAAAAATCCACATTGCCTTGATGCGTAGCATTATCAGTAGGTGCATATTCCCCAATAATAACCGGATCCATTTCTTTTTCTAGCATATCTAGAGTTATAATTCTGTTGTTTACAAAGTTCCATCTTTTCACGTACCGCGTTAAACATTTTTTTTAGTAGTATTGAGACTTCTGCATTCGCTCTATTTTTCTTGGGGACACCAGTGTAGTGGTCAATATAGTCTTCTACCAGTTCGACACCTTGGCTTTTTTTCTTTGTTTCCTGTAGGACAATTAGGTCTTATTTCAACTTTTTAAATTTTATGCGGTTTGTTTGACCTGATGCCCCAGATATTTCATGTTCCAAAAGTCATATACCTTTTTTTTGTCAAGTCGTCTTCATTTATAACTGTCCTGATTCCGAGGCTTTGTACTAGGTTTTTATGCAAACCCTAGGTTTTTACGAGTGCAGCAAGCCTTACGCCTCAACTTCCTTTTAGGAGGATCGGGATTTTTTTTTAGTGGTTTACCACTCTAGCGAAATTGTTACAGATTTAAGCCGCCGAAGGCCCGCCTCCTACCCACGATATGGATTGCCACTACGTAGATCCGCAAATCTTACTTGTGGTGTCTCTTGGATAGACTGATGTTTCTCATTTTTTTCTTATTTTTATGACAGGTATAGCAGTCTTATTAATTAAAAATATCTTTTAAGTATTTGCCAAGCTTTCTAAATTCATTTTATTCCTACTTCAGGACACTATAAAATAAATATATAAATGTTACAAATTTACTAAAAAACAGAAACCTGAATATTCCAGGTTTTAATCCATAAAGTCCATCTTTTAACCTTTTACGTTGGATGGGTGGACTTTATGGACCTAAAGACTAAGCTCTGGGTGGGGCAGGACCAGTGACTTGTTATTTTGTCTTAATTTATTATTAATTTATTATCTTCGTTTGTGCTTGTTAAAGGCAATGAGGGCCCTTTACACCCTTATTGCCTTTTATTTATTTATTTATTTTCGGCGTTGTGTTGTTTTGGGGTAATGGGGACCTTATACATCCCCATTCCCCCTTTTAGATTTTAATTTATTTGTTATTATTTATTTTTTAGT
>JARJDX010089563.1:0-16751 GCA_030264735.1 Gymnusa sp. GC000175
TTTTTTTATTTTTTAGGAATGTAGATATTTTGTGTGTATTTCATTTGTACTTATTTTTATTTTAAGTAAGTTTCAAATATGCTGTGAAATGATGTAGTATTATTACTTTCTTGTTTGTTATTTTTATGCATATTAAAACGATAAAAAAAAGTTATGTAAATAAGTTAGTTGGAAATAATTTTTATAAACTATTATTATAACTTTTAATATATTGTAAATAAAATTATTAAATTCAGTTTTGTATATATATATAATAATATATACATGAATATATAAAACAAAGTAAATAATTCTTATATCTTTAATCAATATTTAACAATCATTGTGTTTTTAAGGAGGTTTTGAAGTTTAGCTTAAAATATCATCATCCATTTTGGGTGAAACGAACGATCTGACTTCTTCTAAAACTAATTCTGAAATGAAAAAAAAACAGTACAAATAAAAATGTAAATAATATTTTGCGTAAATTACCTCTCCATTTTTCAACGGTGTGTTCCATGTCTTCAATACTTTGATCATAAGGAGCGGAAACTGGCTCATCACTTGGATCGGCGTATTGTTCCAAGTAAGGATGTGCCAAAGCTATTTCTGCCGTTATGCGTTTATCACTATCCAATTCCAACATTTTTGCCAACAGATCGATTGCTAAAGGATTAGCTCCAATGAACACTTGCCTCAAATCTTTTTTGGGCATCGGAGGTAACGATTTTATGTAATTTCTAGCCTAAAACTCACGGTAACATCAGTCGTGAATAAATTTTTCAGTTGATTTTTCAAACTTTTATCCAACACACTTAAACAAGTTTTCCGTTTTTTTTCAATCTTGCAAACTCCTTTACCAATTTTAGAATACGTTTGCACGGCATATAAGAGAATTTTTTTGGCTACAAAATGAGCTCCTGGGTGGTTAATTTTCTTGAAAATTAAGGGAGATATGGGCATTTAACTTTGTTTCGGTCTTCGCCTCAATAAAACACCGACAAAACAATCTTCACTTTACTTTTTAGTCATTTTGATTAAAAATCGCTTTAAATACCGGATTCCCCACGAGATGAGGGTGCAGATTACGAAAATTAAATGCGTTTTTCCAAATTGAGAACATTTTAATTTTTCCGATTTTGCAAATGGTAATTCAAAGAAGGAAGCTTTCGTGCGATTTTGACAATTTTTCGTAACAAAAGTAACAAAGATATTTAAGATCTGACCAAAGTTGACACATTTTACTACAAAATCGTTGTCCTTACAAAGAAGATATGAGGCTTGGAAAAATGAAAATTTTGCTTTTTGAAAAGGTCAAAGATGTTGAGTTTTTAAAAATCAACAAACAGACATTTGTGCTTATTACGAAAGAATGGGTTCTTAGATTTTAGGTGACTCACATTTTCTGATGTAATTTTTTCCAAAAACTCAACCCCTGGAGTTCCTAATATGTCCATTATTAAATTTAATTGGTGAATATCTAATAATTGTATTAAGAAACTTATTGCTAAAATTGGAGTTGCCGTCATCTTCCTTTTCCCAGACACCGTCATTAAAGTTTAGATAATTTTGCTTAGCATTTCAAACATATTAGTCAAATTAAACCAAAGTTACCATTAATTTGCCCAAAATAATCTAAATTATCATGAAAAACGATAAAAATTATTGTAATTTTAACCAAAAATTTACAATATAATTATGTATTATTAAAAATTGTTACTTTGGTAAAAGCTACGTGCCCATGGGGGAATTTATACTTAGAATGACCCGGAAGTAAATTTATCAAAGAGGAAACATGTATTTGACTATGACTTAAAATTTTATCAAAGAAAATATTATCTTAGAATGGTAAGTTCTTGCCTTGTCCTCTATTTTTAAACACTTTTAAAAAGTGTTACTATTGCATTATTCAAAAGGATACGATCTGTTCCTGGAAATAAAGTTCGTGAAGTAAGTAGTTCAGCCATAATACATCCAACAGACCAAATATCAACAGTTTGATTATAATGCATCCAATTAAGCATAATTTCTGGTGCCCTGTACCATCTGGTGGCCACATATCCAGTCATTTCAGTTTCTGTAGGTCTTGCCAAACCGAAATCCAAAATTTTTAATTCGCAATCTTCGTTTACTGCAATATTGGATGGCTTCAAATCCTAATAAAATAATGAACCAACAACCATGCAATGTGTAACATTTAACTATTATTTACCCTATGTATTACACCAGCCGAATGGATATATTTTAGGCCTCTTAAAATTTGATAAACTAAAAATTGCACGTGATCATCTGACAACCTTTGTGTGCGTATTATATTGTTCAAATCTGCTCCCATTAAATGAGTCACGAGATATATTTGATTTGTGTCATTGTGAGGGTAGAACACATCCAATAATCCGATTACATTTTCATGCCGCATATGTTTTAGTAATTTTAATTCTCTGTAAGTTCGCTTGGCATGAATGGCAGATTGAAAAGGACGGGCTAACTTTTTAATAGCAACTTTTTTATTAATTTGTTTGTCCAAAGCAGAGCTAGAAAAAGATCGATTCAAGTTAATTAGAGGTTGCAAAGGTAACCCTGATCTAGATGTAAATACATACCAGACTTGGCCATAGGCACCTGAGCCAACAGCTGAAAGAGATTGATACCTTTCAGGTACCTCCCAAACAGTTTTATTCACTTCTACTCGATAAAAAGACATAATTTTATATTTTGTAACGAAAACTACCAAGTAAAAAACACAAATTAAATTAATTTGACTGCTCGTAAAACGTAGGTGTTTTCGAGCTAATACATGGCCGAAATAAAAAAAAATACTTATGCAACCATACATACACGATACAACTTCAAACCAAACGATTTGGCCATATGAGTGGGCGAATGGGCCAGAGTTTTAATGGTTTTAATAGTTTGTTCATGTTGTGCTCGTCGATATATGGAAAATTTTCATATTGTAGACGCAGGCAGTGGTTTTAAATTTAATTTATATTTATTAAATTTCAGCGATCATAACGAGTGACAATATTTGACAATTTTATTCCACTTTTATAAAAATTCTATCTCACTTTCTCTTTGACCCTTGCTAATGTAATTTAAAGTGAAATTGTTAACTTGGTATTAGATTTTAATTAATATTTAATGTCTATATTTATATATAATAATAAATAGTCAGAAAAATACAAGGCATCACTTAGATTAAAACTTTGAAATATGGTTTCGACTTCATGAAGCAATTTAAGCTTTCTTTATTTAAATTTATAAACAAAAATTAATTCTCTTTCAACACGTTATTGGCCTATTTAAAAAAAATAATTTTTTTACTACGAGGCCTATTGAAGCCATTTTGAAAAATATTTTAATACAAAGATTGCAGATTTTAAAGGACCGTGAACATACGCAGAATTTTAAAAATGGGGTGGGTGGCAAGTCTTCAAATTAGTATAATTTTTTTGGACTTTCAAGATTTTATATGCTATATACTGATTTCCAGGTGGAGCAAGATCAAGATGTCGGTAGAATTTTGTAAAAGGTGGTGGCAGCATATAAATTACCATAAATTTTATGGTGATTTCCAAAAGGGGGCAAGTGCCCCTTCTTGCCCTACCCTCGCCATACGCCCATAAACATCATATTGGCCATTTTTTAATGCTCTTCCTACACGCACTGATTCTTAATCGGGGGTACGGTTCACCTTCTATTTAAAATGACAAATTTCACTTGTTTTGTATTCCTCGGCATTTTTTTTATATATAGACCACTACAGTCATATTAACAAAAAAGGATATAGTTTTAAAATGTAGCTCATGAAATTAATAAGTCCATGTTCTTCGTATTTTTTCTTTTTGGGTAGTGCTTAGAATAGAGGCCAGTATCATAGATTTTGTTAAAAACCACTTGTTGTTTTCTGCAGTACCTCTTTGTATACCTCTTCCGATTTCATCTTTGCCGCTTGAAGGACCCGTTCGAATGTAATGGATAGATTGTTCCCAACCTCAGTGTCATTATTATTATTTGGTCTTTCATCCGAAAATAGATCGCTTACATATTCGTCCCAGACATTTTCTATCTTTTCTACGGTTGAGCTTGTAGGGTTGTGATAAAATTACATTAAATTAAACAAAAGCATTGGAGTTTAAAACAACAACATCTAAATTTTTAAGAAAGTTGCACAAATTTGATCAGAATCATAGCAATTTTAACCAAATCATCGAGGTCCCTTTAACTTTGAGGCCACATGCGGAAATCCCATACTTATATGTTGTTTTATTTTCTTATTCTTTTTGTATACGTTTGTGTCTAAATATAGGGGCGGCCGGATGAATTTCGCACGCGGGTGGTCAAATACTTAGGTGCGGTTCTGTCGCGTAACCACTGAGGTTACTAAGAAAATTATTTATTTTTAGTTACAAGATCTTTATAAGGTGAATACTCCACCACTTTTTTGTTCTAAAACTAATGTAACGTATGTTTAGTCCCGATTATGTTATTCTTTTGATTTGAAATCCGGCGGTTTCTTTACGCTTCAACGTGAAACTTCCTAAACACACTCCACGCTTACTAACAAACCAAAATAGCGTTGTTTTTTTTATATAGTTGTATGAATTAATTTCAGGACGGAGTATTTAATAAATTAAGTTTGGGCATATATGCTACATTTATTTAACAATTGTTATGCATTAATAACAATTATGAATACAGGTTAAATACATGCTCAACACACATAGGCTATATTTATATATATATATGTATACTAAGTTTACTATAATGTGACATTTTATTAGACAAAATTGCTCACAATTCAAAAACTAAATTACCTAATTTTGCTGAATAACTTAGTACGGACAGTATTGCAAAAATTCAAAAATTGTTTAAGTTTGATTCAATAAAAATATCTATTATAAACATCACATATGTACAAAAACAAATACCTACTTTAAAAGGGAATAAACTTAACTGATATTTTTAACAGCCTTATATATTAATATGCAATTTTAAATTTGTGTATTATATTTTACAATTATTTTTCTGGTGGTTACAATATTTTAATACAACAGTTACTGTATTAGCTTTTATGTGCTAATACTTCCTGGAAAAAAGTTCATATTTTACAAATCTTATCATCCCAACAATTTATAAAATTTTAAAGAGTAAAAATAAATGACTAGAGAAAATTTATACAAAAAAATGTTTGAATTAAAATGGGGCATAAAGTTTGGTATTATTATTATTATTGGATTTAAATATTTGCATACGACTAACAACTAAAAGTAATAAGATTTGTAAGTTTTAAATAACAGTCACAAGCACACTGGAATAATTACAACATGTTTTTGTAATTATATATTTGGAATCAGTCTGTTTGTACTAAAAAATAATATAAAAAATGGGGGCCTGGCGCAACGGGAAATTTATTTAGGCCCCTAACACAGCACGTAAAAATAAAACGAGAACGGAAATCGTTTATTTCAGATCTTCTTCATTGTCCAAAATTTCTTCCATATCCTTTTCCCAGTTTTCAATCTTACCAACTCTTGATGATTTGTGTTCACTGACCACTTCGTAATCTTGCAACTCCGCTTCCAATTCCTTTTCCCATTCTTCTTCTATTCAAAAATAAAAAATAAAAAACGGGATAAAAGGAAAAAGTGGTCATTACTGTTATTTACTTTTATTGTTACTGTTATTTAACACCACCAGTGTTAGTGCGGCGAAATAAATGAACCAACGAACCGTTTTAATTGAACAAGCAAAAACTGAAAACCGAACGCAAGTTTATATATTTTGCTTTGTTTGCGTACCAGATGCTCTTTTTCGTTAGTTTCCTGTTAGTGGCGGTAGGTGGTGAGTAGGTGACAGGGAAGTCGCAAATTCAAAATAGGGGAAAACAAAATAGAGCATCTGGCTTTTAAAATCTACGTCATACTTTTTTAAATAATATTTACAATTTTCTCTGTCTGTATTTTATACAGCATATACCAAAAAGACCGATATTGTCAATTTTTTTAAACTACCAATTATGTTGTTTACTATAATTTTTATTTAATAAATTCACATTGAGTATAATTATTATTCTATTAGAAATATTTATGGGTTATTGACAACGAGACTTTTATTTTACTTTAAATTACAACAAAATTATAATTAACAACATAATTTGCTTCATGTTTCAATTAAACGCACATATAATCAAAATTCCCGCATCTGCGCTTATTTTTTTTCCATCATTTTCACCTGCAAGATATGTTGAGCGTTTTCGCGTTATAAAAGGCCAAAAATTTTAATAGAAACACGAAGCTTAAGTACAATTTCCACTTATATAAATACATACATATATGTTGCGTGGCAGTGGACCACCATATTAAATTTAAAAAAAATTTAGTACCATAATATAAATATACGATCCCAACGGGTCGTAATTAATAAATAAATACATATGTATACGTTTATATATGCATTTTGTTTATTTATATATTTATTATTAATTTAATACTGTTCTATATAATGAATTTTTACAGATATACGAGCAATTGTTTTACTTTATTTTATCAAGTATGTAGATTATTATTTTGTTGCAATTTCATTTATTTTTGTGTCAAGAACTAAATAACAAGTGATAGTATTTTTACGAAATAACATTTACAAAATAATTACTCTTAATTTACTATTAGTAATAACTGTTATTTTTAATGATTTTAAAAAAGGGTGGTATAATATAGAATGAATCAAATCAATTAAAAAATTTAAATGTACAGGAAAGGAAGTTTGGTTTATGGAAGCTTTCTTGCCTCATCTTCTTTAAGCTGTTAGAAAACCATACAGGAAACTAACTTTAGTATACATTTCACAAAATTACGTATTAGAAAATAATTATATATAACCGGGTGTCCTATTTAACCTGACAAAATCAAATAATTCAAAAAATACGCATCGTACGAAAAAACTGTCCCAGACAAAAATTGGGAACTCCCATTTTTCATTACAGAATTAGATTTTACTTTTTAGTTTTCATTGAAACATTTTTTTTCATTCGTGATAGATGGCGTTAATTTTTTTCAAGCAACTGCCTTTACACTGTTATTTTGTTTTTCCTATTTTTCAATCCAATGATTACAATTACAGAAAACCCAAGTATTTGCGCCTTCTATTACGAACAAAAAAAACAATTTCGGACAAAACTTAAGTATTTTTTCCGCAAAATCAAAATCCTCCATCCCAAGGGGGAAACCTCCACTTTAAATTGCAGATTCGGATTTTGCGAATAAAAATATATGAACAAAAACCATTTCTTTCTTGTGATAATTTTTTACTGCAATTACAGCGTCACCCACTACAATTATTACAAATTACAATTATTTCAAGTAAAAGTTATGTGTCTATATTCATAAAATTTGAATTTTCAATTAAAAACGGGGGTTCCTATTTAAGGTTTCAAAATCCCCGGAGGTGGAGGGGCAATAATTTTGACAGAATCAGATGTCCCCTCTAAACCATCATACTTTTGATGTGAAACATTTTTTGATCGATGCATATTTCTCGAAATATTTGTGGTGGTACATTTGAGTAGGACACACATTATATAAATTAACAGGATGTCTTATTCTTAATGACAAATTATTTTTACGGAAAAAAAAAAATAAGTACATCCCGTTAAAAAAACATTTTTGGCAAATTTTGCATTCAACAATCGTACCAAATAAATTCTTATCACTCATTCAAAGCAAAAGCGTTTTAGGAAAAAACATAAAAAAATAAATGAAACTTACCCGCATTTTTGGGTCCCAAAGATAATTTTTTCATGCCCTCTTTAACTTCTGCAAGATCTTGTGTGGAAACTTGCAAAGTATCTGATATGAATTCATTCGATTTGCTGTCTGATATTTAAAATAAAATAAAAAAAAAAATGTGCAGGAAAAAATAATGCGCAGCGAAGGTTTAACTAATTTGGGGTATTAAAATTTCTCACCTAGGGGCTGATCAGAAGCCGTCTCTGCTGATTGACTGTCTCCTTCACGTGACATAAATGACAGTTCATTTGCTTGACAAATTAGGCTTACACGGTAGAAGTAATTCCTCCAAAAGTTTTCCTCGGTGATTCTACATGAATAATGTTAAAGTGATAATTGTATTTTGAATAACCTTAAATCATATTCACGCTTACATTTTAGGCACAAGTTCATATCTCATTTTTTCTAAGTTTGGATCCTGTTCCATTATGGCCATAGCAACGGGGTAAGAAACGTCATAATCAAAGTGAAAATCAACGCCTGCTGGTGGACTTCTAACAAAATTCCTTTTATCCGTTGATAAACTAAGGCATTCCTCTTTCAAAGCCTCCTCACTGGTGCAACCGGTCCATGGAGGAAGAGCATTTTCGGCATTCGTCGCTTGATTTTTAGCGAACGCTTCTTGCTCTTTGTTGAATTCTCCCAATATGGTCTGAAAGGCGAAGGGGTATTATAACGAGAAATTTAAGGGAAATAATCCTTACGTTTTTCTCCACGGTTTCTTTAATTTTAGCACTAGCTTCACTTACTGTTTTTCCAGCCTTATTGACGGCAGAATATAGGAAACTTCCGAAAGATTTGGCACCGGCTAAAGCTTTGCTTTGCACTAAATTTGAGGAGTAAGTGTACGTTATTAGTTTGTTCTCTTATGGATATATTTAAATAAAAATCGTTTCGTAATTACCGTTTCCGAACTGGCCATCTTTGTTTTCATCTGTGGGAGACTCTGCTGCCGACGCCGGCCCAGAATCGGCCCCACCGGTGGCACTGAAAAGCCGGGAGGAACAAATTTTATTACTTATTTTGCTATGACACCTATTACAACAATCTAGCACAGGCAATATTTGAAGGAAAAAAGAGATGTAGTCACACATATACATATATAGCACACCACAAATTAAATAAAATGATATGCATTCAACATTGATAAGTTTATTATATTATTCTTGCCTGGAATTGTCGTCATCATCTTTTTGAAGTGGAGATCCTTTAACTGATTCAGCCGACGCGGGAGTATCTCCTTCCTCCCCGGCCGCTTGGGTTTCATCGCCGGTCGGTGGAACCTGCTCACCCTCACCTTTTCTCAATTTAGGAATACTGGATCCTAACCAACCTCCTATTCCTTCAATCTGAGTTTTCACATTGGAGAACATTTCAAGCTTACTATGTTTAGTTGGGCTAAAATACACAAATTGAAATAAATATATAGTATTTTAGCACACGTGTGTTGTAGTTTACATCAACATAACGTATAATTTTATTATTACCACCCAATCAGCTTAACGCTTAACCTTATCTCAAATTTGAGAATGTAAAAGCTGTGCTTACCGTTTCTGATTCATTTCCTGCAGTAATTTTTGATTTTGATTATGTCGTAGAAAAATGTTTACTTTACTGTGTGTGTGTGTGTGTGTGTGTGTGTGTGTGTGGGGGTGTGTATGTGTGTGTGTGTGTGTGTGTGGGCGTGTGTGTGTGGGCGTGTGTGTGTGGGCGTGTGTGTGTGGGCGTGTGTGTGTGGGCGTGTGTGTGGGCGTGTGTGTGTGGGCGTGTGTGTGTGCGCACGCGCGCGTGTATGAATTTTTTGTCCTCTCTGTAGATGTTTCAAAAAAGTGTGTATGATTAAATTTGCTTTAAACGTAATTGCAAAAACTCTTAAATGCTTGTAAAATTGACCACAGATAAAATGTTAACATGGCCACCCTAACTACACAACTAAATGTGTTATAGCCCCTAGGACGCCTACAGGGGCGGCAATATTGCTTTATCGGAAATCAGTTGAACGGCCCCGCGTAATATATTGACTTTTCTAGTTCTAAAACTTTTGTCAAACTACACTGGTCACCTCTCAACAGCTTTCCCTCTGTTACTAGCATGCGGGCGCCAAATATATTAAGACGGCCCTGAATATTACTAATCTTTTTATGATACATAAATTTTATACGTTTTTACTGGTTTTACCTTCCTTAAGCAGCGGAGCGGAAAATAATAAAATTATTAGAACAAATCTTAATTTTAATAAAATTGTTAAAATATAAATTTATGGGAACAATACCAAGTGATGCTAATTAATTATTTCCTTTTTTCTAATCCACGTACCATATGTTCTTGTTACGTGCATAAAATATTAAAGAATTTTGTAAATTTAATGATTTTAGGTAACGAACCTACAATGTGAGGTAGGGGATAAAGCAAAAATTAATAACACTGCAAATTACGATATACATATACACTTTTTTATTGTACATACCCACTCCACAAACGTTCATCAGTTATATCTTAATGATAATTTTTAACAAACCAAATTAAATAAAGTGTTTACCTCGTAAAAAAAACACGCAACAATGTATTTATTAAGGGCGGTAGAAGTTATACAACCCAATTAACATCTAACCTATAAAATTTGACAACGGTGACCTTGAAATTGATTTGATTGAGGAACTATTGATTTTTTAAAAAAATTGCAACAAAATGATTATAATTACAACTTAGAAATAATAACATAAGTCAAATATATTCACACATGCATGATAAATATAAAGCTGGATTCTCCATTCAGTATGTAGATCAATAATTGAAATTGAATACAGTGTTAACGTAATTTTGGATAGAATGTGTACCTACCTGGTGTTTTCTTTCTTCTCTAACTGAATATCCGGATTGCTATCATCGGTAGGAGTGGGAACTTTTTCTTCTTGGTCGCCTTTGGCAGACCCCATCCAAGAGCTGACCTGGTTTGTTAATCCAGAGAACATTTTTGATATTTACCGTCTACTAATTCAAATTTATCACTCGATAATACGTCGCGTATTATTATATTTTTGATTCTGAAGTACTAAGCGTACATAATGCAGCGCACTTTTAATAATTGAGTAAAATTCAGGATTATCGGCAACGACGTTCACTGCAACTTCTAAAACCGTGTGCTAAGCGCCAAGGACACGAAATGTGGAAATCAGTTTTGTGCACCTCCGCTTTACCCTGTTGCCAAGAGCATAAAATAAAATCCTTTGAAGAGTAAAGTGAATACACAAAAAAAGATAATCGGGAATATTACTCGACGTATCGACATTTATTAAATAAATATGAATACAAATTTAGGATGAATATACAAAATAAATAATTATTTATTTGGTTAAAAAGGTCTTCCCCATCCTTTCCCACTCCATCCGTTCTCTTTTCATTCTTGGTCATAAGGGCCCTGCTATCTTTTTTATTTCGTCTGGCCATCTTTTCCGTTGCCTTCCTTTGGATCTTATGTTACGTGCCAGTTCTTTTGGCCAGTTGTTTTCACTTCTCATGATGTGGCCCGCCCAGTTCCATTTTAGCGATTTTTTTTGGTAGTGGTAATGTTGACTATTTTGGTATTTTTTTTTTTGTTGTTTCCGAGTTATGCTTATTTTGGCATGATCTTATTTTGTTGTATAGTTTTTTTGTCAGCGCCCATGTTTGACATAAAGTTGATCCTTGTGTTGATTTCATTTTGAAGCTCATACTCAAATCTGATAGGGTCTCCTAGATATATGTAGTCCTGGATATATTCTATTTGTTCTGGGTTTCAGTCATCGGACTTTTCCGCCTTGAGAATGCACCCTGCAATGGCGAGCAAAAAGTTGGCAACAACCAATAAAAATACGCGACTTAAACCCGAAAGTAAGAAAATTTAAATCTTCTGGGTTTCTTTTTCATTTCGTTCGAGATTATCATTGTCTCCGATTTAGCTAAGTTGATTGTTAGTCCAGCTTCTCTGCTTTGTCCACGGAAGCATTTGGAATTTGGAAAGCTTTAGACCAAACAAATACTGAGAACAAATTAATTAGAATCACACAACAATTATACAAAAATAATAGGAAGAACATTCAAGGTAAATAGAGGAGTTGGACAAGGAGACCCACTGCCATCAGACCTTTTTAACTGCCAAGTACAATAAAATATTAAGAACTATGGATTAAATACGAATGGTTGAAAGCTATACAACAGAAAGGCTGGACTAACAACCATTTCATTACTTAGTCTTTTTGAATAATAAGAACTTGACTAAATAAAGTTCGCTCCAGCTGGGATGAGCAGAGGGTAAAACAACTGTTACCCCTGTTCGTCATTATCAAGAGCTCAATTACTAAATTCTAACAATGCTTACAGCAATGAACATTTTTAAAAGCACTTCCCATAAATATAACTAAAATTATTGCAATTTTAACCGAAATCATCTTTATTTTCGTCGCCATTTTTAAAATATAATTGGCAACGTTGTTTGCAATTCGCACTATGCGTATTTGAGTGACGAATGAAATTTTGCTCAAAGTTTACTTCCCCATGTAGCTAGCCTACATTAAAATTTTTACCCAAAGCTCGTATCATAACATTTAGCTAAAACAATATCTCATCTATGTTCTTTTTTTGTTTAAGTTTAAACTATTAAAAAAAATTATACATAGATTTTTTTTAAAGCAGGTCAAGCATTTGTGTATTTTCTGTTGTTGCATCTAAAAATGCGCCGACTCCATCCAGTATTGATCGAATTTAATACCTATACCATAGTGACTTAATTTGTTATGTCTCACCAAACAAAATTAAAAACGTATTTTCCTCCCCAATTGCTAAATTTATCAAACAACATCTCTTTATTCATGTTAGGTGTTAGAACAAATAAACGAAATCCTATTATTTCCTAATTTTCTAAGATTTTTTAAAACAGCTTTTGAGTAGTAAACTTGTAAAAATCGATATTTCGTGAACAAAGTGAACAATTGGACATTATTCATAATACTTGGGCGCTTTATTAACGACTGGAAATCTATTTTATCATTGATTAGCTTAGTGTTAGGTGGTTAAAAAACTCCAACCACCGCGTATTAAAACTATTTATAAGGTTGACCTTCAGTCCTTCCTTAAAATACCCGGGTATTATAAATAATGTCCATCTTTGTACATAACGGAGATGGCCGGAACCCTTTATTCTATTCGACGTTTTTCAAGTGCTCAAATTTCACTCTTCTTTAAGTCGTCTACCCTTTATTCAATTTGATAACGTTTCGAGTGCACAAAATTCACACTTCTTCGGGTCGTCTACCCACTCCTTTTCAGGTCGTTTGCCCTTTATTCCATTCAAAAACGTTTCGAGTGCTCAAATTTCACTCTTTTTCAGGTCGTCTGCAGTCTGCCCTTTATTGTATTCGACAACGTTTCGAGGGCTTAAATTTCACTCTTCTTCAGGTCGTTTATGGTTTTTCTTGTAAAAGAAAATGACCTGAGGAAGAGTGAAATTTGAGCACGACGACCTGAAGATAATAATAAGATAATAATTTAAACAAATAATGCTGATAATACCAATGCACCAATACCATTGTATATTCTGTTAAACGTTGGTTGCCATTTATAAAACCCCACCCCTTTCTTTTTTAACTTAATAAAACATTGTTACTCATTTTATTGTTTTGTTCGATGCATTTTTCGATGAAAATTAAAAAATAAATAAATAAATACCAGAAAAGGAATAAAATATTTCAAAATCCACAGATCCGATTCAAATTTGCTTTCAGAATGAGCTATTTGGGGATGGATTAGATTGATTAAAAAATAAAATAATAAATAAAATTGGATAACCACTAAATCGATATCAGATCGTTTCGTCGTGTGTAATAATTAGCCTATGGAGTCATGAGAAGTATAAAAATATAAATCGGAATGCTAATTCCTAGTGGGTAATAACCATCGACATGTATATATGGCATGGCATTAACCTCCCCTAGCATCCACCCTTGTGTGCATGCAGTTGCAGTATATTTAGAACAGTGTTGTCAAATTATACAGAAATAAATTACGAGCATTGTATGAGTAACAAGAAATGATAATTACAAATCAATATGATAAGCTGAGCAGTAACTCTATGACTAATGGACTAAAACATTAATGATATAGTTCAAAATACTAATTTCACGAAAAAATTTAATCACCGGTGGGGATGGGATAATTTCATTTGTCTATTCAAATATGAAATGTAACGGGTATTCGCATGATCCAATCGTAGCATGCCGCTTTGGTTGCAGTCATGCAGTGTTGTTTTGTTTTATTAGTTGGTGCATTGGTGTGACACAGATAGTTGCAGACAGTTGGTGAGCTGCATAGTTGTCATCAATAGTTGTGTTCGTTGTGTTCGTGTTGTGAGTAAGTCGTAGACACATAGACGACTACAGGACTTTAGTCATAAGTGCAAATTTCACAATCTTATCGAATCTCATTCATTCTACTGTGTTCCACCGAGTTCTATTGCATACTTTACTCCACTTACTCATCCAAGCCGAGTGCTGCTACTATTGGCCGGTCTGAGATATTTAAATAAAAAATAGTTTACGTCGTCATATACCGTTCTTGCAAGAACCGGAAAGCAAAAGTACATCGAGTACATCGAGGGTTTACGTGTAGGCAATAAACAAGTTTTAAATGTAAGTACATGGTATTTATCCAGTGTATTAGTCATAGTGCAATCTGTAAGGCGTGTGGTTAGTACCTTTAGTTCATATTACATTGTTTGCAGAGAAAATGTCTTCAACAAATATTAACGTTGGGATATTTGAAGGAAGAAATTCCAGCAGAGTGTTAAAACCGCCGGGTGGTGGACACTCGCAAATTTTTGGAAAATTTGAAGATGAGAAACCAAGAACAAAAACCAAGCATCATAATTCATCTGAAATCAATTCCTGCTTTATACATGAAACAAACATCATCGAGAAGAAAGAATTGATTCATGTTAGTGACACAAAAGAAATTGAAATAAAACAAGAGAAGAAACTAGAAAATGTTGAAAATGCAGTTCCTGAAGCATCCATTGAAGATGTTAAGCAAGAACTGGAACCACGTAAACGCATTCCACCCGGTGGATTTTCATCCGGTTTTTGGTAATTGATAACATTTCTTATGGCACACGATGCAGTTGCTACTTATTGTAATGGCAACGAATCGTAAATCTACAATTTAAAGGAAGAGCTTTTTGTGACTTACTGCCGCTATTGGTGGCCATTTTCTATGGTATATTTCTTGACTGATTACTATTAAAATAGAAAAATTATGATTGTAATTTTTACTTTATCATATTTAATAATATAGCTTTTGTATGCAACTCCAAAAATAAACAATTTTTCTAGAAATTATTTTTCTTTACTCTGTATATTATAAATAGGATAGTAAGATAAGTATTGTAAGTAGTTTTAGGCTGTCCCAAACAACAAGATTTAAACAAAATTGAAAAATGTGTGTTGGTATGTGAACCACTCCTCAAAAATTGCCACAAAATTTGTTGGATACAATACTTCACTACAGGCCTAGAGCTACAATTATTTCCCCCGGTACCACTTCTATTCATCTATTTTCTTTGTTTTATTTTTCTTTTGCTTCTCCATTCGGTCTTCGTCCTTGTTCCTCGGAATATTTTTCTTTCCCTTCTTTCCTCTTTCTTTTCGTTGGCTTTGTTTGAAGTCCACGTTTCACTAGCATATATCCGCTTCATATTCCTTGACTATTAGATTTTGTAACATCTTCTAATTCGCTTTAGTAATTCTTGCATTGATCTCATCTTATTCATTTTTCATTTACTACTTCTCCCAACTATACAAAATAATAATTTTAGTTTTATTAAAATATCTTGAAAACTCCTAAAATATAGGATCCCATTTGCTTCGTCGCGGCACCAATAGAACGACGGCGTCGGTCAATTTACCGTGACGGTAAAAACCGCACAGTGTGATGATTTCCTGCCACTGCACACTTGATGGATGCATTATTGTTGTATCTTAGTTGCTGGCAATTGATACACTGAGAAATTGCTTTATTTTTTTTGGGTGCTCAATATTAACGTTACATTATAGTAAATCTTTAATGTTAAGTGCAGAGGAATAATACTTTTCTCTAATTTTTAGTTCTTTACTTAAAGATATTAAGATTAAGGAAAGTGGCTCCTGTATGGCCTTTTTCCCTTATTGCCATGTACCTCCTCTATGTTGATTAAGGGCAATTCTTTGATAACAAACTTGTAGCTGTGTTCAATTTTGAGTTGATATGTGTGGAATTCCCCTATTTCTCATTCATATATTTTTTTTATATAAATAAATTGAGATATATATTTAGTGATATTGTTTATTGATTTCAATTTCAAATCAGGCAATATATTGGTAAAATAAAACGAAAGCATCAAAATAGAGTAACAACAACAACAACAACAAATAGAGCACATTAGTAAGTAAATAAAATATACAAAGACAAAATAAATTGGCAAAAATGGTAAAGTACGTATGTATGTAATATTGAAAATTATATAGGTATTGGTGTAATTACATATAATGGAGGAGCCTTTGAAGACTGAAATCAATGACACAAAAATCCAGCAGGTCAGAATTGCAAACACTAAGAACATCTACTGTATAACTGTTTTATACATACAGTACCAATTATGGGTAAAAAAATACAAATTAATAATATATGATAAATGAATACACGTTCTTGTATACAGGATGTCTCAATAAATCAAAGCGTTTTGTCAATAATTATAAATCAGTTGTAGGGAACACTAAACATGACCTTTTTTTAGGTTTAAAAAGTCAACTACTTTTACCCCACATACAATTACACTTTTTAATTATATATATATGTTGGCAAATTCACCTAATCGAAACGCCTGCATTTTTAATAAATAGAGGAAATCACCAAACAATCATTAGGGTATTTAAAGAAGATAAAGATTTAATCTTACCCAAATTTTTTATAACAAAATTA
>JARJDX010089603.1:0-10238 GCA_030264735.1 Gymnusa sp. GC000175
TTTGAAACTTACTTTCTACCACGTTAAAACTGATACACTTGATGAACGCTGTTGATGATATTTGGAACTGACTGTTTTTGGTTTTGGTTCTGGTATTTGTACTACTTGTTAGTTATGGAAGGGGTAGAAGCCAAGCGTTTGTGAACTTACTTGTGTGTGGATTCTTTGGAAATGTGAATTACAAGAATGGGATTACAGTAATTTGGGGATTTCATAAGTGCAGTTAGAAGATGTAGAAGAGGGATTAGGGAAGTGTTGATCTAAACTAATGGACGTTGGGTTGTTTGGATTAGTAAAATAAAGGAATGGGATTTAAGTAATTTTGGAGATTTTATAAATGCAGGTAAAGGATGTAAAAGAGGGATTAGGGAATACTTAATCTAAGGTACAAATACATATTTACATATTTAAATGTGTTGACAATAAAACATTTGATGTAAAATGTGAGGATTTAAAATATGTCGTAGACAAATATTTCCTATGCATCCGCGGGTCATGGACGTTCCGATAAAAAATGCCTTGTTTATTTAAAAATGCCGATTTATGTAAAAAATGTAAATTTCGAGAAAAGCATTTTGGTAAATGGGTCACCTAAAAAATTGTCGCGGGTTTCTTAGTGACCCACAGGTCATAGTTTGTCGACCACTGCCGTAAATAAAAGTAAAAACAATTTCTTACTTTATTATACTCAACTTCTTCGTGACTTTAAACACATTTTAAATAAATTTCACTTCCACCTAGAAAACTAATTTTTTAATCTTATTGTATGAGTAATTTTTGGCATTGCACTTTTTGCTTTCCAGATATCTCCAAGACATGTTTCTGCATCCATTTACTCTTTACTTCTTATAATATTCGTCCAAAATATAACAAGCCATAAGTTTACTTATTAATAGTAGTGTGATATGTTGCAGTCGCCGTCTTGCAAGTTCTCCCGAAAGGCGTCGTCGTCGTATTCGTTGAAGTTAGAACCGCCGAACAAACAAAAGTTGAAGACGAAAAGGAAACCGGTGAGCACGCCGGCTTCACCAAACAGGGCCAGAGAACCGCAATGCACTTGCATGACAGCTGAACAGTACGCCAGACTTAGAGCACAAGATCCCAGGCACCGAGGTAAAACTTGAAATATTTTAAAATCTATTAGAAAAACTTAAATTTCGCCACAGGTTCCTCGACATTACCCCGAGCTCAAACAAGATCGACCGATACAGAATGCAGGGCGGATAAAGTAACCGCAGCAACGTCTTCTACGAGTCTTTACGATAACGTTAACGCCACACAGACAGGTTCGGGCCAAGGTCAGGAAATATAAACAAAAAAATCCACAAATTTTTAATTTAATTTTTTTAACAGGTACTCTTCAAGGATCTCAATCGCGTCAAACTAGAGATAGAGGAACGCAACCGCAATCTCAAGATGCCTCCGGCACACCTACAGGACCAAAAACTATTACCGCATCCGTCGGCACGCAAAATAATGTGGGGTCAGAGGTAAGCCAAATATTGACTCGAATTCTACCCATTGAATAATTAAAGTTAATCTCGTGACATGACAATAATAATGAGAAAAGTTTTCTTTAATTAAACCTCCTGCCCTTTCTATGATAAATATTTTAACAGAATCCAATTTAAAATCATCCATTCCGATGCCAAATCGTTGCACGCCATCTACACTCCAATCATACAATCAACTTTTAAAGTCAACACCTTAAATTGTATGCTGTCAATTGAATTCAAAACTTCCAATTGAAACAAAAAATTAAAAAAATTGAATTAAATACATATTGAGATATATTTTTGATATATTTTTGTTGTTGATTGGCAAGGTTTAAAAAGTACCAGAAGTGATTTAATGTCAACAAAAGAATTTCAAGAGGACATCTGTTGGCGGAACTAATCCCTAGTATACAATTTTCTGGAATATTTTTGTTTTCGTATATTAGCCAAAAGATGGCGCTGATGGCATGTTACCTTCATTTTGTGGTTTTTGACGTATAAAAATTTAATAAGGTTTATGATGAAAAATTTTAGGGAAATTCATGCTTAGGTCTTCTTTTGGGCCACTTTACAAACATGTAACCTATCCATGATATAAATTATCTATCCACCAAGTTTCATCCAAATCCTTGTAGCCCTTTAAGCGAGATTGATTAACAAACATCCGAACATTTGAACATCCAAACTTCTAAACTTTAGCATTTATAATATGAGTAGAATCCCTTGGTGAAAAGATCCTACACTTCCATCCATTTGTTAAATAATGCCATTTTGTCATATGCTTTTTTACTTTATTTTTGTTTTAGGCAAGTCAGACTGAAACTCAATCTCAAACTCAACCGGCCGAATTATCAAAATCCGAAGGAACTCAAGCAGGTGGAACTTTACAAACGAACACAAAGTCTTCATCAACTTCAACGAGGCCACCACTACGTGATAACGTGCACCACGTTTTAACAAACACCAAATCCGTTGATTATTCAGATATAGATATGGTTAGAGAGGCCGAACTAAGAGCCGCACATCATCACAATGTGTTAAATAACAACATAAGCAGAAGGAATAAATCAAAAAGTACGGAAGATATGAATCGAGAGAATGGAATGAGTTTAGATAGCAATACTTTAAAGCGGATGTTAAAACCCATGCCAAGCGTTGAGAGTCCCGTTACATCGCCAGAAATGGGAAGAAGAAGGTATAATTATTATAATAATCATCATAATAATAGATATAACGGAAGACATTCAGAAACTGAAACGGGACATCCACATCCTAGATCTGCAATGGCTCATAACTCCAGATTTTCTGGGTCCAGGTAAAGTTGAAGCTTCAAAAGTTGATTAACGGTTTAATTTGAACGTGTGAAAATCCTCTAGGTCTTCGCATGAAATAGGACGTGGATATCCTGGACGCGGATTATATCTGGAATTAGAACGTGGTTCTTGCGGTGATTTATCACCTCCATCAGATAACGTACTCTTCGATAACCAATGCTATGCAACTACTCCTAGCTCAAGTAACGGAAATTCAGATCCGGAATCTTCGCATCATTATGGAAGGCACAGACATATGCATCCTTCAGTAAGCAAAACCAATCTTACAGTAAAACTCAAGCCTAATTTTTTTGAATTTTAGAATCCCAATCCCACACCCACTCCTGGCTCACCGACAAGCCGATTACTCCTTGAATACGAGATGCACCTCAGAAACACTTTGGCTAAAGGAATGGACGCTGAAAGTTACAGCTTACATACTTTTGAAGCCTTACTCACACAAAGTATGGAAAATTTAGGTGGGGACTCATTTTTATATCTTTTTATTTAGAGTACATTGTTAGTGCATTGTCCTTTTTTTTAGAATTTGCTGAAAGTTTACCCGGTTCCAATCAACGCAGCCCATACCCTTCTAGAAAAAGTAAATTTTTGTTTTTTTAATATGTAATTTTAAATATTTTATTAGATTTATAGCCGAGGTTCACAAACTACCGGCTCAAACAAAAATTATTGGTTTAATCGCGTCGATCCCTGAACCGACAGCAAAAGTCCAACTTAACCAATAATTTTTGTTGGAGCCGGTAGTTTGTGAACCTCGGCTATTAGAAATTCAGTAGCTATTAGTTACTTTTATTTAGTAAAAAAACTTGCGCTTCTGTTACATCTGATTTAATTGAAGTCATAAAGGTGGCAACTGATAGCTGGGCAATTTTAGATTAAATGCGGATCTCTCAATAAGGTTTGTTGTTGAATCTGCTTGATATAGTTAGTTTTAAAATTTCCAGGAACACAATAAACGTCTGGAATTTGATATGATCAAAAAACAAAAATTTTCAACAATGTGTGACACCTAATTTGAGGTCGCCGATTTCCAAAAATCATTTTTTTACTTGATTCTCCAAACTCTTGTCCAAACTTTTTTTCAAAATATGGCAGCCAAACTGGCCATACCTGATCAAAAGTGTAATCAAGAACAACAAATAATACGGCCAAAACGAAGAATAGCCATGACGCGATCAGCCACCACCAAACTAGCAAAAATATGAAAAGACACGAATATCACAAAAAAACACCAAATTAAAACTCGTTCGCACATTGACCTTTCATATTGCTACTTATACTGCGGAAACGTGGACCTTGAGTTAAGCAGACCCGAACCGCATCGAAGCCTTCGAGATGTGGGTCTACCGACGAGTTCTTAGAATACCCTGAACAGAACATCGTACCAACGTGTCAGTACTGAAAGAACTAAAAGTTAAAGTCCGCCTTCTGCGCATAATAAATCGAACGTACCTACAATACCTTGACCATGTATCCCGAAGAACGAGAAAGATCGAGAACCTATTAATCGAAGGCAAGATCGAAGGGAAAAGACCAAGAGGCAGATGAATGTACCAACCCGCTGGATGCATCAAGCAAAGGAACTCATGGGAGTGGGTCTACATCTGACAGTCCACCTGGCTCAGGATAAAACGGCATGGAGAACCGCTGTTGACTCCCTAGACTCGTAATGGTGTCACCAAACCATCTCGGAGGTTAAACGGTCAGAGGAGAAGAAAGTATCAACTATTACCAAAGCAAATTGAAAATAGACTTAGAAGTAATGCCCAAAAAGACGTGAAAACCCTGCTAAAATAAGATAAAGTGCACAATTCCAAGAACTATGTGAAAATTAGCATGAAGCCCATAAAAAATTCGGAATACAAGGCGAAATAAAGTATTTACACAAAGTACTCGCGTCTATAGAATGACAATCCTTCTGCATAACGACACAGCCAATAATTTTTGGAACACCACATAAATATGTATAACAGCACACAAAAATCTTCTAAACCACAAACATCAAAAAGGCAACGCTGGATGACCACATAAACGCTCAATGAAGTAGAAAACTGACGTCTACTAAAAGTCCAAGGAATAACAAATAATTAAAGCAAAAACAAAATTTCGGAATTAAATCAAAAGATAAAACTCCTATGCAGGAGAGAAAAAAACGATTATATTTGTAATAAGTGCAAAGAAATTGAAACACCTGCAAACACCTACCAGACGACAGATCTTTTTCAAAAAATTAAAATGCTTACTACTAAAGATGTAAAACCTTGGACTTGTGGTTGTTAGAGGTTCTGAGAAAAATGAAGAAAGACAGGGAGATATTATAAGAAGTAAAAAAACGGAAATTGCAATCTCATGGCAACATCATGAGAGGTCCGAAATATAAGATTCTTATAATCCGAGGAAAAATCATGGGAAAAAGTTCTATTGGAGCGAGAAAAATGTCCTGGCTTAGGAATCTGCAAAAATGGTTTATTGCCACGTCATCTGACCTATTTAGGGCTGCAGCTTCCAAAATTAAAACGAAGACGACATATGAAGAAAAAGAAGTAGCAAAGTTATGCTCAACATAATTAATAAAAGGCTTAAAAACTATCTCACACACCAAATCTCCCAAAAAAAATCAGGTTTTGTTAAAGGTAGAGGAATGTGCAAACTCATTTTAGATGTAAGACAGATAATCGAACAATCAGGAAAGTTTTACATGCCTGTATACATAGCGTTCGTCGACTACTCCAAAGCCTTTGACTTTAGTCTGGAATAAACTATGGAAAATAATAGAAGTAATGGGATATATATCTGATTGCAAAGCTTTACGAAAATAATCTAGCAACAATAAGAGTTGATACATTTTCAATTGAATCAGGCACACGAAAAAAAAGTATCTTATCGTTTAACTATTTAAAACCTATACCGAATGTGTCAGGCGAAAGACTATGGAGAATTAGAAAGAGGAAGTAAGCATTGGTGGCAAGAAAATCGCAAATTCCTGTAATACAGACATATACTGATCTACTAGCCAACAACACCGAAGAACAAACTGAGCTACTCAGCAGACTTAAAGAAGAAAGTAATAGAGTAGGCCTATGAATCAATGGTGATGTGGTGCAACCGCCAGATGCTTAAGATACCTTGGACCGATAAAATAACAAATGTGGAGGTCCTTCGGCGGATGAATCAAGAACGCAAAGTCCTTCTCATCATTAAAAAAAAGAAGATGCAATATCTAGGCCACGTGGTGAGGGGGTGGGGGGGATATACGCATTTCTAAGACATATAATTCCAGGCAAAATTAGAGGACGAAGAAGAGTATTGTGACTGCGAAATCCAAGATAGTGGTTCGGCTGTAGCTTCAGAGATCTGTTTAGAAGTCGACAAAATAAAAGTAGCTTTGATGATATCCAATCTTCCATAGGAGTGGCTACAGAATAAGAAAAATCAATACAAAGTTAACCAAGATTATGATTAACGATCAAAATATTCCCGACGAACACCTAACCAATAACATTAGCAAATAAGAAGTAACACAATTTGTGTATTAGAGTTCCCATGGTGGCGAAAAAAAAATTGCACGCAGATCTGATATAACTAAGGTTACAAGGAAAATGTATAAAATTTGGAAAGACAATCACATCTCTAAGAAAATTAAAGTCAGACTAGTAAAAACACATATATTTACCATATTCCTATACGCCTTGGAATCATGGACCATCACAGATAGTAAGAAGATTGATGCCTTAAAATGTATGTTTGGCGAAGAATGCTTAGGATACTTTGGATGGCCAGAAGAACAAACACATTTATTTTGGAAAAAGTGAATATCCGAGAACGACTATCAACAACAGTGAAAGATACTTGTGGACACCTAAGTTGTCAGCCAGCTAGAGTTGGTCAAGCTGTAAAATATTTTTAACTTTTATTTACGAAGTAAAAAGAAGTATAGTAATCGTAAATTGTGAAGACATAGCCATGGAACCTCGTCATTTTATTTGAAGAAAATTTTTACCCGAATGACTTTAGAACTTACACGAAAATGTGAATGTAATTTTGAAAACTGCGATTCTTTCACTTCGCTCAAACATATTTATAAATTTCGTATTGTAAAGCGTAAATTTGTTTTTTTTTTGAGGTAGATTTAGTTACAAAAAAATTCATATCATCATCATTAGCGCTACAACCCTGAGTGGGTCTTGGCTGACTATACGACTTTTTTCCAGACGGCACGGTCTTCCATTAGGCTATAGTCAAAAGGGATATTCATCTTCTGAAGGTCTGACTTGATGTTACCGCATTCTGGGACGTCCGAGAGGCCTTTTTCCCATTGGGACCTCCTCCCACACTGGTCTTACTAGTCTCTGTTTATGGAGCTTGTGTACGTGTCCTGCCCACCTTAGTCATTGAGATTTGATCTCTTAAACAATATTGTTATCTTTGTAGAGCTCTTGTATTTGGATATTCATTCTATTGCGATACCGATTTTTGTTCGAATTGTGTTGAGGTCCGAAAATTTTTCTGAGGATTTTTCGTTTAAAGCGTTTTTCTTTGTTCGCTCTGGCCATCGTACACGTTTCGCATTTATATGTCATTACTGGCCTGATAATGGTTTTATAGATTTTGATTTTTGATGTTCTTGTTAGGTGTCTTGATTTCATAAGGTTGGTCACTGCGTATTGGCAGCGGCTTGCGGATTGTATTCTGTCTGTGATTTCTTCGGTAACATCGGCAGTGATTGTAGCTCCAAGGTATTTGAAAGGCTCTAATCTTTAAATATTAAGAGTGTTGACTGTGTTACGCTATTCTATCTCTCTCTATCTCTATCTCTATCTCGTTCTGTTTATGCACATGTATTTCGTTTTTTCTTCGTTGATTTTTAGCCCTACTTTACCAGTTGTTCTTCGATCTTGCTGAAAATGTCTTTTACGGTTAAGAGAGAGTTTCCAATGAGGTCAATGTCATCGCGTATGCTTGTAGTTTGGGACCTTTAGTTGTTAGCAGTTCAGTTTTTATTTCTGCTGACCTCACGGTTTTCTCTAGGACAAGGTTAAAAAGTAGAGGTGACATGGCGTCGCCTGGTTTTAGCCCATTTTGTACGTCAAAACTACTGGTTAAGTTGTTATTTACCCCTACTTTGGATATTTCACTTTCCATACAAACTTTAGTTATCTGGATTAGTTTTTTTTTTGTATTGAGAACTCCGCCATTGGATTGCATACTTGGCTTCTCTCTATGCTGTCATATGCCTGCCGGAAGTCTATGAAAAGGTTATGTACAGTTCTATTGTATTCCCATCCTTTTTCCAGGAGCTGTCTTAGTGTAAATATATGATCTATTGTTGATCTTTTTGTCCTAAATCCGGCTTGGTATTCTCCAAGTATGTTTTATGGGGTTAGTCTGTATAATAGGATGTTTGAGAGGGTTTTGTAGGCAGTGTTTAGTAGTAAGATTCCTCTGTAGTTGGAGCATTTTGATTTGCCTCCTTTTTTGTGGATGGGTACTATGATGCTTTACTTCCATCTTGTTGGCATTTTTTCCTCGCGCCATATAAGAGTTATTAGTCGATAAACGGTAATGGAGCGCCTTTCCCCCATACTTTAAGAATTCCGCGAGCGGCTCGTCCGAGCCCGGTGTCTCGGTGATTTCACTAAGTAAAATATCGTTTTACTTAAAATGAGAATACATATACAAAGTGTCCCAACTAAAATTTGACAAGCTTGTCATCTCAGTTTATGTTTAGATTTTGAGAAATTGCCAAGACATGTTAATTTTATCCCTCTAACGATCCCAGTCATCTTCTAAAACAACTTAAATAACAAAGAGTGGCATTTAAAAGCTTTTCGTAATTTTCATCGATTTTTTTCTTCGAAAAAAGCTACAACTGTAAAGGAATTGTCAAAATATTGTATATTTCTTGTTGATTTTGTTTCCAAAGCATACTTAACCGAAATGAATGAAACCAATAATTTGATAAGAGAAAAAAATCTCTATTTAACAAAAATTTAAATTTTTCGCTACATCTAGTTACCTATGCATTTTTTTGAAAACACAAATATATCATTAAATTAGTCTCTCTAATGCGGCAACCTAATGTAGCATGTTATTTAATTTCATTGAGAAGTTTTTGGTTTTACGGGGTTTCTGATGTTATATCGCCAATTTTCGGTCGGTAGAGTCTTGTTAGTATAAGCTGAGTACACCAATTCCATTCCAGATAGCAGGAGAGGTTAATGTTTGGGTAAGGCGGACCATAATCGCATTTCATTTCATTTCGTGAACAGCTCTCGGCTTTACGGAATTTTTTGGAGTTATAACGCCTATTCTCGCTCGGTAGAGTCTCGTTATTGTTAGTATAAGCAGGACATACCAATTCCATTTCGGATAGAGGGCGAGGTTAATGTTTGGGAAAAATGGACCATAATTTGCGCATCTGTTTAAATCGTAAATAAATCCAAAAAATTAAGGAAAGTTGCCAAAACAAAAATTTGACTAAAAATGTCTTGGCAAATGGCGGAAAATTACAAAAACTATAACAAATCCGGGACAATTGTTTCAAATGAATATCAAAGGAGCTCATTTCTAGAAAGTGGCGCATAAATCTTAAAATCAGAACAATCTTCTTTTTAGATACAATAAGATAACATTTAGCTATAAAAAGATTAAAATTTAATAATTAATCAACATAATTGAATACATAATATTCAATACATGTTAATATTGTAATTTAAGGACCTGCATCAAGCGCTTCCATGAACAAGTCCTCCACATTACCTCATAGACTGAACCAATCCAGAGATCGAGATCGTGACGGGTATTACAGTGATAGAAACGAACTCATCAGGGAAAGAGAAAAGGAGAGAGAAAGAGAACGAGGATACCTTAGTGATCACAATTCTAGGTAAATACAGGTTCGCGTTTTTTTCCCAACTCCCAATAACCGTGAATAGTTTTAGCTCAAGATGCGCTTCTTGTATCGGGGAATCTAGCAGGGCTCAATGGTTCAGACATTCGGACGGTTGGAGATCCGGAAGTTCAACGTTTAGTTCGGCTCAAGGCGTGCCAACAGGTCACAAGAGATCGCCCTGGGACTCATTGCCGTCTTTAAGGCAAGACAGTAGCTTAAACGATAGCGGGTATAAGAGCAACAGGGCTGATTCTTTTGAACAAAGGTAAATCTGCTTAAATGGATTTCTAATACGTTGAGCTGAGTGTAAGGATTTTGGTGATTTATAAGGTTTATTTTTTCCAGGGGAATGTTTGATAGACAGGACAGCCTTAGATCGGATTACATGAGTGATAGAGAATCATCCAGATATGGTATTGTTCAACAAGCTTCCATCGAGAGTGCCGATTCCAGACTTTGCTATCTTACATCATCCGAGGTAAGATTAATTTTAAGTTCATGTTTAATGGAATAATG
>JARJDX010089613.1:0-13890 GCA_030264735.1 Gymnusa sp. GC000175
TTTTTTTGCAATCAAAGTTGGTAACGCTGTAATTGTAGGAAAAATATATCGCAAGAATCGTTTTTTCTGGGGTCGCTGTAAACCGCCACCTAACATGATTACAAAAAAAGTTTTTTAAGTAAAAGTTACGTATTTTTGCCAGCAGAATTTGAATCTACAATAAAAAATTTGTATCTTTTTTGAAATTTTAAAGTTTTTGGAGAAACCCTGCATATTTTAATATCAGATAATTGCATTTTAAGTTTTAGAGGATGCAGAACTTTTTATCATAAATAAAGTTTATTTTTTAATTCATAATAAAAGAGTTTTCCATATGTAGCTAACTTAGCTAGACACACTGTATATATAAAATAATATTTGTAGAAAAATGTAAAGCGTTACAGCATATTGCATATATGGTATTAAATTGAAATATTAATGTTTTTATTATTATTTTTTTTTGTACTTTATTATTATTTATTTAATCAATCCATCTGTGTATTAATTATTGCAGATGTGCAAAAAGGTTACTTCCTTATATGTATAAATTTATTTATTTTATTTCTGCAAATTTGAATATAAATATAGATGGAATGGTCAGTATTTTGAAATAATACTAAATCTTTATGTAAAATGTTGTCAATTTAAAGAAGTGGTTTGTACCTCTTTTCATAAAAAAAATGTTGCGCCCTACCAATTATTTATTTTGGATAAAATTTGTGAGTTAAAAAATTGACTATAATTTAAAGCAAAATTAACAGGTAAAAAATTGAAAAATTATAAATTTTTCGGGTTGGAAATTGAAGAATTTATTTTTGTTAAGAAATTGCTTAAATTTAAGAAAAAACAAATCGCAAATTAACTAAAAATCTTCGAATTTGTTCAAATTCATATCAATTTCATCATAAAAATCAATCTAAATTTAATCAAAAGCATCACAATTAAACCACTAAAATTTTGACGAAAATTGTCCAAATTTGACGAAATTCAAATTAATTTAATCATAAATTGAGTTTGTTTGAATTTTTAAGAGGATTGCTAAAATCGTTTAAATTTTGATGTAAAGAGAATTTTAACGATAACTGTGACAAAATTCATTTTAAATTTAATGTAAAACTTCCAATTTGAATAAAATCATTTTTATGTATCCAACTAATTTCCCAAAAATCATTTAAATTAGAATAAAAATGACGAACGAACGAAATACGCTATTTTTATTTTAATTTTTGCTCAAAATTTTCAACTTTTTAAACTTTAATGAAAATCGTATAAATTTAACGCCTTCTGCGCTTACCAATTGCTGTTCTTACAGCAGTACACATATACATCTGGCCGCTTTTTCAAATTTTAAAAATGGTAAAAATAAGGTATAAGAAAACAGGCGGTATTTTTTGTAAACGCCGTACGATGTAGGTATCTAAAAAACCTAGACTAGCTAAATGCAAAACTGTGAAATAACAATCAACTCATCGTATTTACATTTAATAATTTCTCCACTGTCTTCTTCCCTCTTTACCGCCGCTACGAAGGCTACCGCTAATCCCGACTAGTGTAATAGCGACTTGCTTTAATTCACATATATTTTTATCTTTCATCAAGCTACGAAACTCGGGGGTTACTCTAACTAATTCTTTTTTTTTAATATTTATTTAATATCTTTGGAGGGCTATCAATCTATCAAGCTAATAATCTACAAATTGTCTTAACTTTTTTCTTAAAACTTTAAAGGCATTGCATGCTAAAATCTCTTTCAAGAAAATAAAATAATTTTAAAGGTAATTAATATAATACTGTTAAACGTTTTGTGCCTGTAGGATGTTTGTTAATGTAACTTAAAAACTTATAAAGATAGGGATCTAATGTCTTAATACGTTATGTAAAAACATAAAAAGGAAACGAGCGTTCTTAAATTGTTTGTCTGGAAAATAAATTGCAACTAATCTTTCATATTTTAAAAATGATTTTAGGTTTAATTTTGATTTTAATTTATAAATTTTACAATACGACATTTTTTATATTTTCGGGTATACAACCATTGCAACGTCGAATTATAGATTTAATCATTCACATTTATTTACTATTGACCAGCGATATTTACCTTACCCAGGGAAGAATCGCTGATGTGGGGTTCGAATTTGCAACGATTCGTGATCTCAGCAGTAAAAACAATGACTGTGCTACTAAGCCACCGCCAACCCCACATAATTTTATTTTAAAATATAAAACTTCTTTATAAAATTTTCAACCTGATGCTATTTTTTACCGTTTCGTAATACTAATTTCTATAACTATAACTTACTTAGAAGTACGTAATGCTATTATTGCTCAAGAGTTGTACTGACCTGAAACAAAAAAAAAAGAAATAAGTTTAAGACAACAAACAACAGATATGAAAAAACATTACAAATGTAAGCAATAGTCTCTATACATATGTTATAATATATAATTGACGTATATATTATCTTCCTTGTATTATTTCATCATTGTTTTATTAAAGCTAATGACCCAACAATAAGTAAATGTCTGCATAATAAATCGAATTGATTTTTCTTATTTTATTTAAATAAAGTTATAAAGTGGGATTTTATTTTGTGAGTGGGGAAGATTGCGAAACGAACATAGCGGGTGGAGCAACCCCACGATTCCACGAATCATACAATGTGTTTTCTACAAATTTCATTAAAAAGTTTAATAATGTTCTTAAAAAAGGTTTCAATGAAGTTTTAACAAAAATCGCCAGCCTGTAAAAATTATGGAGTAAGTAAATCAATTCATTTCAAATAATAAAAAATATTCTAATCATGATGCAATTTATTGACGAGCTGCCGAGAGAAATTACATGTTTACTTTAGCGCAGAAGAGTGTAAATTGCTACCACAAGAATGGATATTGAAATTGTATATATCTCTTATGTTGCAAAAATTTTATTTTGACACTTTTAAAACGCTTCTTTATAATATTAAATTTTTAATTGAAATGTGCCGTGTTAAAAATTGAATTTCTAGTAGTGTTTGTAAAAAAATTGTAATTATTTTCGTTTAATTTCTTACATTTAAAATAAGACTCATCAATTCACTGCAATAAAACGAAAATATCAAAAATTCTTATTTGAATTTTTTTATAAGTTTCAGCCTTTAAAAGCTTTGATAGCTTGGCCAAGACACAAAGGATTTTCATTTTCGCTTCCTCTCCACCTTCAGCCAATTTTTTCCAGTTGCAACTAATGCCTGCAGCAAATTTATTTAGCTTTTTGAATCTATTAAAATATTTAATCTAGAATGAGTTGTAGCTGAGTAATAGCACTTTATGTAAAGAATGACGCTTGCAGGTGTGAAAACATAATTTCACTCTAAATCCCATTTAAAATTCTATGGGCCGTGATGAAGTATAAGTTTGCAAATAAGACACTTTTTAATTGTCTGGTTGTAAATTAAAATGCACGCTATTAAATATTTAACATCAAGAAGCTATTAAATTGGCGTCAAAGCATGAAATATATTTTGGCAATTGTAAAGCGCGAACACTTTATGTGGAACCACATTTGCCGGACAATAATTTATTATACAGGGTGATTTAATGTCGTATAACTCAATACATAAATTTATTATTAAAAAATCACATTAAGGAGTTAAATGGCTTGTTCTTAAAGTAACTTTTAGTGAAGGAGAAAAATTATATGATTCTCCATATGTCATTGACTTTTTTTTAAGTCCAATATTTTTTTATTTTAAAACAACGTACCTAGTTATAACGATGGCTTTTTTACTTCAATTACCATTTAATTCTTTAATTTCGTTTTCATTACAGTTCAAAATATACGTTATTGTGTGTATTATATGTAAAGCACTTTCACTTACTCCAATTATAATTTTTAGGTTTGTAATTAACTATTAACAAACCTCTCAAATGTATTATAATTGCTTAATAATAAATTAACACATGTATCAATCAGTCAATCGGTTTAGTCATGCCTTTTGTTGTCCACTTGTCTTACTTGTCTAAATGTAGAAGCTTTTGCTGGATTTCCATTCAGTTTCCGACAGAATCTAATTGCGGGTAATAGTGTCTAGTCTAATCTAACGATGACTCGCCGGTGTGCGGCCAGTCTTGAAGTAAATTATTATAATTAATTTACCATTTCGCGTACACATTTTAATTTTTTTTTTAATTATTAAAGCTTTCTGTTTTAATTATAATTTCATAGTACGCTATGCACACAATATTTTTATCGCCTAATTTGGATCATCGCACTCAAATATTTATCAAATATTTGCTATAAAAAATTTCTAAAGGCTTTATTGCTTTTATAATTAATAAGCAGCTATTGATGTCAAATTAAAGAAACATTTAATTTGTAATACCTTTTATGCCTCTTATTAGAACAACTTTTTATACCCGCTTTGGTTAATGACGCATCACGACATTTGAGAAAAATATGAACTCACCCGATAGCCTCTTTTTTCCCCGTTCTATGAATGCATGAACATGTTTCTATATTACATAATTAAAGGACTGTGCTGTAATTTTCACGTTGTTTTTTAATAAAAAAAATTCTTTTAATAACAGTTTTATATATGTACTATTAAATTTAATTTGTTGGTGGAGAGTTGGAAGTTATTACCTAATACAGAAATCATTAGAAGTTACTTTGACTTCTATAGCTGGATAGGATATGATGATTTAGAGTTGTTCGATTTTTTGCCCAGTGTTTTATATTTTGGTGTGATTCGCGTTGCAGGGTCGTTAACTTTAAAACCAAGTTTATATTTCGCTTTAGATTTAAATCCTACATATCTTAAAATAAGTGGAATGTCGTTCACCCATTATTGTGTGTAAATGGTTATATTAAAAAATGGTGATGTGGTTACCACACGACTTTCATTTACGAATTTAAGACATAACTGTTACTTTTGCCAAAAGCATAATTATATGCAAGTTGCAGATACATAATGTCACAATTAACTGACAAATTATAAATTTTGGTTTTATAAATATATCGGTCAAAAGTAACGGATGTCAATATCGCCAACATACAATTCAACAAAAAAAAACTTCAGTGTCACAAATTCGTAAATGAAAGTCGTGTGGTGTCCACACCTTTATTTTTGATTTTATACCCAAACTATTTCAATTTTTTTAATCTTTTGCGTCTAATGTACTGAAAGTCTAAATATGTACAAATCAATAGAAGATAGGAATGCATTTGCATTAACTTTACTAAAAATAGCACTTCGTGATGTGCTTATTAACTAAAATTTCAAATTTAATTAACGAGCAAATGCATTAGCGAGAATAAAAACGTAAATTAGTGAAAAAATACACTTATTCTAGAAAGAAGATTTCCTAATTTGATTCAAGTATCTGAACACTAATTTTTTTTAAATTGCATGTTGCTTGATCGGTTGATTTTTATGTTTTGTAAGACACTTCAAATTTTTTTTGTAAAATAAGAATTATAATAAATATTTTAATACCACACTTTTAAAAAGTTTGATAAAGAGCTCTTAAGTTTAGATGTAGTGGCGTCTGGTGAGGATAGTTTTTACTCGTTAATAAAAGCACTCTTTTTACAACCAAATACTTAATCTTAATTTCTCCAAAAAAAATTTAAATATAAAAATACACATTTTTTAAAAACAAAAGAATTTTACGATGCAATAAATTTTTTCACAATTACAGCGCCACCTATAATTATCACAAAAAAATGTTTCAAATAAAAGATGTGTATTTTCATCCGTAATACTTTATTTGCAATAAAAAATTGGGTTTCTATTTAAAAAGTTAAAGCTGCCCCTCTCTTGCCACCTAGCGAGGTGAAATTATTTTGGCAAAATCAGATGTTACCCTCCAAACCCCTTATCTGTTCCAAAATATTTTGTCAGTCGATGTCTATTTTTTGAGATATTTTTCTGTTAAGAATAAAATGGGACACCCTGTATAAATTTACGCAAATAATTTTTCGTACAAGACAAATTATTTGGTTTTTTACTAATTAACATTAGTATGCATTTTAAGTTGCGGTGAAATCCTCATTTTTTATGCACTTTACTAAAAATTTTGATTACTTTGCAAATTTATTTCATTTTTTCAAAATGTTCAAATTGTTCTTTTCAAAACATTTTAACCATTAAAGGGAATTTACTATAATAACATTCTTCCGAAATGAAAGAACTAGATATGATTTTTATTAAATTTTTAAAGTTTGCTATTTTTTTGGCAAATATCTAATTTTTTTATAAGTTTAAAACTAAATTTCTTTTCTAAATTTCCGAAATTTAGAATATCTATATAATAAATTTCACTAAATAATGCAAACCGTGTGTTTTTTTTTGTAGGTATCTTAAAAATTATCTAATCTCGTCGACGTTATCTTTATCGTCATACGGAACATGGACCACGTACCGGTAACCGCTATGCAGACCAGGTCCCCGGGAAGGGATCCCTGGAAGTGTAACAGTTATAAAAGTCTATCATGTGATTATATTAGAGCGTTGTAACTAACTCCTTTTTTTGTCTTATAATTACGGAATTGTATACAATTATCTTTATGGGAATTTTGTGTTTCACTAGGAATGGCAGGATAATCCTTGTAGCTTGGTATGCCTTGTTAATTCTCTTCTTTGTGGCGAATCCTCTGTTTAACTTGTATGTTAAGTTTATGTTAAGTTCTTAAATGTGTAGTCACATTCTTTATCCTGAGCTTTCTTTCTACTCTCCAAGAATCCTTTATTAATCTTTTTGCGTTTAATTTTTTAAAACCAAGGCTTGGTGATTTTGTCATCGTTCTTTCATTTTTACTATGAGATTTGCGCACATCATGTATTCTACACTGCATAACGTAATCCTTCTCTTATCTTTTGTTTCGTTTGCTCATTTTACTTTTGGTATTGTTGATGTTTATTTTATTCAATTTCTAATTACATTTCTTCTGGTGCCTTTTGGAGCAGTTCTGCTTCTAAGCCCTCTATTTCTGGCGCTGTTCTCGTTTTCAGGCTGCTTACATAATTTTTAGAAATTATTTATTTATTTGGTGGTTCCTCTGTGGGACAGAAAGGCACACATTCCCATACGAAAATCGCAAGAAGAACTAGTTGGGAGAGTAAAAATCCAAATTTATCAAAAAAGTCAGGATTTCGGTGAATTTGATTTTTTACTCTCCTAACTAAATTTCCTTCTCATTTTCCTGTGGAAATGTGAGCTTTTCTTTCCGCCACCTCATTCCTATGCTTTTAGGTATTTATATCTTTTTATCATTTTTTTGTGTAGTAGGGTTTCTTCCAGGTTTTAAAATTTTTTTATTGCTTTATTCCTTGTCCAAGTTGATAGGTGTCTTTCAATATTATATTAATAGTAGTTTTCCAGGTCAATAGTTTTAGTAATAGTTTTTGCATTTCGTTCTGATAATCATTTTTTTGGATATTTTTCGTGTTATATTTCTTTCGTTTTTCGGCACTTTTTCTCTCTGTGCAGGCTGGTTTTCTCTGTAAAGTTCCACGTAACATCTTTGGCTACATGTAAATGTCCAATTTTTAATTTCAGTTTTTTGTTGTAAGACTAGTGTTTTAGATTTTTATGCGCTTCCATAACCGATTTGCTAGTGCTAAATCAATTTACTACGTGTAGTTATAATAATTCAGCAATCCTGTCTAGTTCTAGTTCGTTATTGTTGGAGGTTTGATGTTTCAGCATTCTATTAACTTATGATCTTTTTAGACGTGTTGTGTTCTGAGATGTGCATTAAAATCTTTTCATATTTGATTTGCTATCTTCTTATATGCATTATTTTTATCTATTGCTACATGCACTGTCTTTATGACTAGTCCCTTACCCACTATTTTTACATACGCGATTCCTAAGCTTTCAGATTTTCTATACCATTTTTACCGATTTTCTTTCTTCTTTCTATTGGGAATGCTATTCCTCTTTTCGTTTCGTTCAAGGTGTCTGCTTAGCATCCATTAGTAATTTACTTTTTCTGCTTGCTGCCAAAATGTTAGAAATATTTCCTGTATGTACACTTTTTCCATCCTTAATAAGGTTGGGATTTGATTACCCTTTTTTTTAATTTTTTTTAAACTTAAATGAAACTCACAAAATTTATAAACCTTTATCAATTTATTTAAAATTTTTCTAATTATGGCATCTAACAAACAGGCTATCAACAAGTTGGCTTAAAAACTCGTGAAGTTTGCTATTAGTTATTTAAATGTTATTTCTTAAAAACATTGTTATTATAATTTTTAATGTATTTCAAACGTGTAATTAAAGTTCGTGGTTGAACACAAAGTATATAAAGAGTGCAGACATGTTGAAATATTTTTCATGCACGTACTGTTATTAAAAAATATTTGACGAAAAATTATTAAATAAATATATATTGTTATAAAATGTTTTATTTTTTTGTTTTCGTATGAAATGTAAACATTGACGATTGTAAATTAATATATTTGAAATTAGCAGCATGCATGGACAAGCAGAAAGGGAATGTGTGTGTATAGTAAATAAAAGGAATTAATTAATATGCGACATTCAACTAATTATTTGCATCGTCAATTTGCCATTATAATAGATGTATTATTATATAACTTGTTGAAAACGATGCAAATCATTGTCGGGGCAGACTAATATATGTTTACTATTCAATAAATTGGTGCTCGCGTGGTGTAAAGGCAACGCGCTAAATAGATTAATTAGCGCAGGAAATAATCAACAAATTGTATATTAAATATTTCCGGGCATTAACATGGATTCGCGCATTGTACAGTTCGTATTAATAATTTATATGGACTACATGTAAAATACATGGCTGATTAAACCGTGGTAGAGCGAGTAATTATTATTTTAGAAATTCACATGAAATCTGCATAATTGATATGATGCGTGCTTAATTCACACACGCCAAACGGTACACTTTATAATTCCTTACAAGGTTCTCAACATTGACGGGATTAATTAAAATGCACTTTTCTTCAAGCCTCGTCCATTGTCCAGCCCTTCCGCGTACTAACACCAGCCGTTAAACGGGTAGTTAGGATAATGGATTGTTGATGTATGTCACGTCAGACTCGTGTCATATATCCTCCCGATCAGGTGTTAATACACACCATGCATGTGTTCTGATTTATTATGCACGTTCATTACACTTTCATGATATGATAATATAAAACTTTAATGCAATATTTGTGTACGCTCGAATTGCCTTTCGATTTTATTGAGCAAATCACAACCGAAATTTTTGGAGCGCCAGAAGAATGAATAAATAATAAATTTTTATCGCTCCCAGATTAAAGTAGAAAATTAAATCGGCTCGATTGTAAAAGAACTCGCTTTGGTACAGGTGTCTGGTGGACATTAAAAATACAAAAAAAAATCTAATTTGCGGCGGCACCTGTAAAGGGAAATAAATTGTTTTATTTATTACTGTGGGATATTGACGTTTGTACCTTGACAAAAAAATTAAATGAACTGAACATTACACAAAGTATTATGCAATAAAATATTATATAATCCGCTAACCTTTTTTTTATCATTTTGCAGTAAGTAATGTCGGGGACAATTGTGTTTTAAAACTGCCAATATCACCAGGTGTTTTTAATCTTTCGGTATTTTCGTATTGTAATTGGAAAAATGCAGCAATTCCAAGTTTTAATAATTTTTGCAATATTCCTTAATTTGCATGTTATTTTCCATAAAAGGTAGACGTGTTGTTATGAATAAGTTACACGTCCTTAGCGGTCTTTGTATTTGATCTATCATTCCGGATGCATAATTAATTTACCCACTTTAATCGATTATGCACACGCACGTACAAACAATGTGCAATTGTTCCAATAACATTGAATTATTTTCCCTTTATTGAACTAGTTTGTAACACAGAAACCTCCTAGAATTATTCAGCAAACATTCTGAATAACAAACATTATCTTAACTGCTCTAAATATTTTCATTATAAACACCTTTATCTCTTCATAGTATTATCCTAGTTGACTTACACTTGGTGTGTATTTTTCAAATTGCCCTCATTTCTTATGGGCAAACAAAATTAAATTAAATATTTCAAAGCAATATGCACTTTGCTCCCGTTATAACCGATACTTCGAACGCGATTTAGACAAATAGAAGTTTATATTGTATTTATGTAATAACAGCAAGTCGTAAATAATAAAATACAATATTACGTTGTTATATTTATTTAAAATGTTTTGCTAGCTTCGAACGGTAACAGGTATGTCAATAAACTTGTAATTTAATTGTAAAATTATAAACTTTCTGTTATACCTGAAGTAGTAGATTAGGTGGATTTTATCCTTAAGTGGGTATAAAACTATCCTTCTGTCGTGTAAATTATGAGTGATGGTGTAAGTGTTAGAGCTTATTAGTTTACGCCCCAGCTTTACTAGAGTATCATTAATTGTAACCCAATAATAATAACTAGGGGATCGATCCCGGCAATTTAAAATCAACACGTTTTACCTATGCTAGTTATTGTTATATTTTTTATTATAGAAATATATGCTCCTCGTAGGTTTTTTACTAAGATTTTTATTGTTATCTAACTAACTAACCAACTAACTAACTATTAATAATATGTATAATGTAAAAGCAAAGGTTTTTTTTTATAATATGGGAACCATTATCAGCTAGAGCTACATAATCATTCCATCGTTTTTAAGCTCTTATCCGAGAAAAAGCCTTACTTTCTCATGTATTTTTTTGGGTTTGCGAATATAGATAGTAGTTACATGAAGGCAAGTCAGGACTGCTGGTTTGATATTTAAAGTTCCCAATGATGTAAGAAGAGAAGGGCACTTTTTTAAAACTGGCTCTAAAGTCGAAGGAACCAAAGAAATGGTCAATGGAATAAGGATGAGGAATACTAATAGGCCAATCAGCTTATTTAAGATCCACATAATTGAGTCTTAGTAAAAAAAGCAATGGCTATGATCAAAACAAAATTGAATTCCGGTACAAATCTCCCAATCGAATCTCCGGGGAGGAAGTGATGAGCGAACCAACGACGAAATCAAGAGACGTATGGGCGAAGATGAGAATATGTACATAGGGCGTCATGACAATAAGGAAGAGTCCATAATGCAATAGACGAAATGAGACGACTAAACATTGGCAAAGTGGACGAGAGTAAAATGAGATGGACTGGATTAGGAAAAATAAAAATCGACGAACAGAAAGTATATTACTCTAATACACTAAATTCTACGAACACGGAGTGGGAGTTATCAGAAACAAAGAAGTGGCAAAAAGCGTAACAAACTTAAAACTAGTCTCGGAGAGAGTGAGGTTAATGCAAATAGAAGTAAAACCAGCAAACACCAATAAAATCCAGATATACGCTTCGAGAACGGATAAATCAGACGAAGAAGTAGAAGACTTTTATAGAAGTATCTCAGATAAAATAAGAAAAATTCCAAAACAAGAACTGTCAAAAACTATGGAAGACTTCAATGTCAAGCTTGCAGCCAGGGCCAAATCGGAGTACATCTCACTTCGCAGACCAGGAAAAAGAAATCACGCACTGCTACGAGACAAAATATGCGGCAAACGTAGACCAGGTCAGAGAGGAATTCTCTTGTTATTCGCAATATAAACAATTCAAAAGCGTATCAATATCATATCTGCTTTAAAACAATAATCATATTTACACTAATCTTTACATGCATTTTACTATATGGAAGGTTTAGTAGTTATCTTTCTTCTTTAAATGATCATTTATTCTATAAAGTGTTATAATTGTAGTGGGTATTGGCTGCTTTTTTTCGTTTTTACTTCAATATAAATCAGTATAAAATCATATGAGTTGATTATGCTGGTTCATGCAGCATCACAAAAAGCAATTCACCTTCTCTTCAATATTAAATTTATAAAAATTATTCTTCCTTGCAATATGAAAATTGATTTTAAAACTTAATCTATATTACATTTTTTTTATACCACATACACCACAGAAACTAATAATCTGCATTTTTGCAAACCAGCATATTTGTTGGCGGATAATTTGCACTTTAGCGCACTTTATTTACAGTAAGCAATTTGCTTCTCAGATCATACATTGTCTTTACTCTGCTTGTTATAAACAGGGCGCCACTTGTTGTTTTAAACACGAAACCCTTGGATGATATTAAACATAATCAACTCTTTAAAAGGCACGAAGTTTTGATTTATTATGAGTTTAAAAAGCAACTGTTTAAAGAGAATTTATGCTGTATATAATAAACCTAACAGGTGGGATTATCACTGGGAATTCTGTTTTATTCACATGGTTTATGTGAGAAATTTCTAGTTATTAAGATTATATATTAAAATTGCTAATTTTTTAGAATTATGGGATAAAAATATTAAAGATATTTTATCCTTTCCTTTCTCAGGCGAAAAAACTTCCAGATTTTTTTTAATGTGACTTTTTTTCGGTTACGATAGCCCTAAGATGTATTTTCAGGACAGTCTCCAGTTATAATTTTAAATCCTATTTACTAACCATAAAATAAATCATACTTCTTAAATAAATTGCAAAAACTATATTTTCTTCTCCGTGTCTATGTCTAACCCACAGTGTGAAAAACTTTGGGGGGATATTCGGCACAATAAAAATATAAAATTTAATTCAATGTTTATGCCATTTTTAATTTTTTAAATTATTTTTATACATTACATGACTCATCCATCATTTCGATAGTTTTTATACAGGGTGGTCAAAAAGTCTGAAAACGGTTAAATATCTCCAGAAATAAATCTCCAAATAAAACGGAATATACACGTATTTCGTGTTTTCATAGCAGCTATTTATTAATCCTAAAAGAAAGCCTCTTTGTGGTTGAAACGGGGAGCAACTTTAAAATTTTAAAAAGGAACCATTTTTTATTTCAGATTCAGTTTCTGCGTTAAAAAAAACATGATTTTTACTTAAACCACTTTCTTGTATGCAACTTTTTATTGAGGATTCGGATTTTTTTGTGATCATCGTAGGTGGCGCACAAGAAATAACTATCGCAAGATTAGTTTTTACTGCGATTACAGCGTCACCTACTATGTTTTAAGTAAAAGTTTTTTTTTCTGTAGAACCTAAATCTGCAATAAAAAATAGGGATTTCTATTTAAAGTTTCAAAGTTGCCCTCCATTGCACACAAAGGAGGGAAGGAGAGCCTTTATTTTAATATTATTAAGTAGTTTTCTAAAAAATATTTTTCAATGGTAGCGTTTTTCTTAAATATTTGACGGTTTCCAGGTTTTTGCCCACCCTGTATTTCAAAGTTTTTGTTCGTATATTAATTGATGTACCTTAAAATCATCCATCCCTTACTGGAATATCGTTTTTTTTTTGCAAAAAATCACTCTTATACTTTCATTAATTGTATCTCAATGACAAATGTTAAGCCAGACGCTAAACCTTTTGATCAAAACTTTAAAAGTAGTTTACCATTACCGGTTGTTCCAATTCTTTTATTAAAATAAAAAGGCATTATCTATTAAGTGTTAAATTTAGTCTAGAAATATTATAAAACAATTTTATGTCAAATATTATAAAAAATATGTATTTTCTTACTTTTTTTCCTTTAATCCCTAATTAAAGGTGAATGTTCCCCAATCTATTTCTATTATCTAAGATTTTATTTCTGTAATTACGAAAATTCTATGAATAACAATGTTAATTGTTGAACTGGCAAACTTTAATTTAAAAAAATAAAAAGCCCAACCGCACATACAGAAAATTATATAACGAGGACGAGAATCGTAACCTTACTTTTAATTAGTTAATTTTTTTTGTTAATTTAAAGTTTTAAAATTTTATGTACATTTTTATGAGAACTAAAAATTTTAAATGGAATTACACTCGATGCAGCTGGTAAAAATAGAAACCTCGTTTTAATTAATTTGGAATTAATAATGAAAACTTA
>JARJDX010089639.1:0-12436 GCA_030264735.1 Gymnusa sp. GC000175
AAGAATATTATGTTAGGGTTGCCAACTTTTTTCCAATATTTTTTTATTTCTTAATTTTATTTTAACTTCTTTTAATCAACAATTGCATTACAATTTCACTAAAGTCTTAAACAATATATATTAAGGTTACCACCTTATTTAATTTAAACTTTTTATTGTTTTAAAGTTTATAAGCATCCTACAGATACCAACTTTTTTCTTTATATATAAAATAGGGTTACCAACTGTTTTAGAAAAAAAATATTAGTCTTGTCAACTTAAGAAAAAAAAATTTAATTTTTTTATTAATCAACAATTCGGTAATAGGTTAGAATATTGTTAAGTGTGTACTAGTTGTGCTTACTATTTTTTTAAATAAAAAATGCAATTTGAGCCTTTATAAATATGTTTAAATTTATTATTAGAAATTTCAGAAACTTTTAACAAACAAATAAAAAAACAAAGCATTTTTGTACCAATTTAAAATTTCATGGTGTAAATCAAACTTTGGAATGCAAATATTCTATTTATAGCTTTAATAATATTGTAAATGAAAGTACATTTCCTAGTTGCATATCACATTAGTATGCGTCGACTTTGAAATGAGATTACTGCAGCTCGCCCAAAGTTGCACAAGGATCAAGGATCTACGAGTTTATAAAACATATCCATATGATGTGATAAGGAAATCTGTCTTTGCGCGCACTGAAAGATATACAATTATAGTATTTGCATTATGAATAATCGTTGCACGCTTGCATTGCAATTCGCTTTGAAAGTCGAGGCATAATCCTTTGTTATTTATTGAATGATTTCCATAAAGGAGTTATGGGTTCTGTTAAACAATTTTAAAATTATTTATTATCCTTTGTAATATTTTTTCCCTTGGTATATTATATTTCTAAACTTTGGGCAAAATTTATAGATATTTTGACTAATTCGTCATTAACCCATTTTATTAAAAATACTTTTAGTGCTTGATTGGTGGCAACGTTTCGCTTAACATTTCAGGGACATTCTAAAAGTTACAACAATGTCAATAAACAGTGTTTTACTGTCAATATTTGGCCTCATACGGTCATTATTATTGATCAGTATAACGCCTTTAATATTATTGATCAATAATAGCTTGATAGTGTGAGATGGCCTTTAAACCCGAAAGTAAGATTTATATGAAATTTTTAGAAAATTATTGATTTTAGTATACAGGTAATAAGTTTTTAAATTTTAGAACATTTGGAATCTTATTTAATTCAAAATCTTTCGAAAAATTAAAAAAAAAAAAATTGGCAATTTTTTTTAAATTTATATTCACAACCAAAAATAAACTATTAAAATGTTGAACAAGAACAAGTCGTAAAAGCTTTGATGTTTTTAAAATTCTCAAAAATATAAAATTTCTTCAAAAATAAAATTTTTAATTGTCGGATAACAGACCACCCATTTATTTTAGTTATATCTCCTTCATTAAAGAATTGACAATAAAAATTTTAACGATAATTTTTTTTAAAGCACTTCCATATCGAGTGGGTGGAAGTAATCATTGGCGTACCAATTAGGTGACTAATTTTTACTTCCAAATGAATATAAAAAAAACTCGGGAAAAAAACCTAATAACTCATCCAAACAAATAACTTAATTCAATCAATGCACAAATTCAAATTATTATCGTTTTAGCCATACTAATTTGTTATTGAAACAATCGGGAGACGCAAGCTTATGGATTTTTTTATCTTTATTATTATTAAAAGTGCAGTGACCGCCGGAAGTACGCCCGCGCCCTTTCATACGATATCCGGTCTGCCAAGTTTAAGAGCACTGGGTTAGTGCAATTATGATCCCCGGCTAATAATGCGATGCTTAATAAAGCGTAGGCAGATGGTTTAAAATTATTATGTCATAATGTATCATTAAGGAAAGAAAGAATAAGGATTCTAAAAATAGTTGATAGGCGATGTTAAAACTAATTTATAAATCCAAAATTATTGTAATTTACTTCACGCTTTTAATTAGAAATGTTTTAATGCTTTTTATGGCTAAAAAATTGGCGTTGCAATTTATTTATAAAAAATTGCATCGGCCGGGAATCGAACCCGGGCCGCCCGCGTGGCAGGCGAGCATTCTACCACTGAACCACCGATGCTTAATATATATTGATTTGCATCTATGGTTTCTACTGTGTTAATTAGGCCAAATTAATAAATAAATATAAAAAAATTTAATAAAACAAAGAAGAACTAAATTACATTACAAAAATTAAGGTGAGTATGCATAAAGGTTTTTCTAAAACATCAATTTATTATCATCAGTAGGAAAGTAGGTGTTGCAGGTTTCGTGATTTTTTTCATACAAGTAGCAACATCTATCGGTGGGTAACGTTGACTATAAATTATTTATGTAGCTTTGGTTGCCTATGCTTTAGTGCTATCCAAGCATTAATTTTGCATTTTTTATTAAGCTATTGGATGACCCCAAACTACGTGGATATGAACGCAAGGTTTATAGACCTAAATTTGTATTTATGAAGGTTGCTAGATAGAAATACGAATACCAATAAGATATATAACTGGCCTCATTATACCTGGCCCCATCATAGCATCATACCATGAACTCAAAAATACAGAGTTGCAGGTACTAAGATTACAACTGGCCACAGATTTAGCTATCAATGCCAACACGATAAAGAAGACATATAGTGGAATAATTGGCGTTTGGAAGATGGCCAACTAATGAATAAGATACGGGGTAGAAGACAACTAAGAGAGAAATAAAAAAGAAGTGATCGACTGCAATGGTCACAACTCTATGGATTGCATGAGGTAAAAAGGAGGGTACTGCTAACGTCCGCCTATTATAATAATTAACAGGGGACACAAGTTTAAGAAAACTAAACATAGCCTTAAGTTAAGAGAAAAAATATAAAGAAGAAAAACAAATCACCTTGTGAGCTGCATGTTGTGCTACTTTCAAAATTTTAAACAATTTTTAAAAGCGTCATTACCCAATACACTAGTTTAATTAAAATGAAAAGAAGGAAAGCATAGGACGAGCAAGAGATGGACTGCTATAGTCACCACCCTGTGGACTGCATGGGGTGACAATTAAGGCACTGCTAGGGGAGGCATAAGTTTGAGAAAACAAAAAGATGTCTTAAGATAAGACAAAGAATGAAAGAAGAAATTACTAAGCCCCTTGTGGGCTGCATCTAGTAATAATTTGAAATTGTTAAACATATTTTTAACCCAACCGCTCTTAATATTTTAATTCAATCAAAATGCAAAGAAGTAAAGAATAGGATAAGCACACCAATTCTCATTAATGAAGGAAGATGATAGACTGACGAAGACAATGCTTGGTGGACGAGCAGAAAGGCGCTCACCTCCCGGCAAAAGGCTAAAGAGATAAGGTGATTTAACGGCACAAGACAACCAAGTGGGTACACAAGTTGGAGAAAACAAGCCAAAAACTTAAGATAAAAAAAGAAAAAGAAAATAGCTTCTACCGTGTCATCACCTTTTAGTGATAATTTCAAATTCCTAAATAATTTTATTAAAGTGCCTTCATTTCGACAAGTTTTTTTAAGCGAACGACAAAATATTAATTAGACTGTCAAACCAATTTTTTGCAATCTTAATCTAAAATATGTGTGAATCAATCCTGTCCCTCTAAATCTACACCTACGGTCGACCATAGGGAAGGGGTGATGGGCGTGTTAGAATAAGAACAGTCTGCGTTTATGGTTCTATAAATATTGTTGAAATAAAAAAAAATTTATTTTTATAATTTTCAAAATATAGATGATTTCTTTTTAAATTGCAAGGATTTTGAACAAATTTAAGCATTTTTTATCAAAATTTAAAAATTTTAGTCATATTAGAGCGAACTTCATAAAAATTCATAAAAAATGTGGTCAAATTTGAGCTATTTTTGCCAAAATTTATATAATCTAAGTTTATATACCAACAATTTTCTTTAAATTTAGTAAAATTTCATTTAAATTGATATAATTTTGGTTAAATTGCAATGATTTAAGCAATTTTAATAAAAATGTTCATGATTTTGGTAAAATTGAATTAATTTGCACAAATTTGAGCGATTTTCGACAAAATTTAGATAATTTTGGTTTAGATTACAATAATTTTGATTAAATTTTAGCAGCTTTCATCTAGATTTAGATGATTTTCGTCAAATTAAGGTGATTTTTATTAAATTTGATATAAATTTCAATAAATGAAAGCAATTTTTGCCATTTATATCTATAAGTTTCATATTTCAATATCAAATTTTATTTACACCGTGCAAACTCAAACACAATATGAGATAAGGTATCAAAGAGTGTTCTTTATTTGTGTTCGGAGATAAAAGCACTTACATATAATAAGCTTTCAAGTAGTTCCACTTGCAATTAAAAATCTTAAGAACATAATCAGATCACTGATTACGTTTCGCGTGTTACATTTAAGCGAAATTAATAAAGTTAAAAAAAAATCAATCCAAGTAAGTGTTAAATAAATAAATATTCAAACTACAAGTAATAGATAAATATTGAAGCTACAAGTAATTCGTCGCATGAAAAACAAACAAATAATTCAATTGAAGTTACTTGGCCGAGAACGTTGACTCTGTTAAGCTGTACAAATTGTTTTTGCAGGGTTACAAATTGAAATGTTGTTAATAACAACGAAATTGGTTTTGGTAATTTTGGGAAGTGTAAAAGGTGAAGGAATTTTATTTCCAAGACCATCGGAAAGTCGCGAAGTGATGTCACTGGATGGGTTGTGGAACTTTGCGGCGGCTTCAAACGCTAATCCCCTGCTAGGACATCAACGGGAATGGTTTAAAAGTGATTTAGACAAGGTATGATAAATATTAAACGCGTTGTCATGACAACGCTATTACAATGCATAGATATATTAAGTCATAATATGTTACAAAGCAAACGCAAAGCGATAACTATTAGGAAAAAAAACTCTTTACTTGACAAGATGCAAGTGTTAATTTATTGTATTTGACCGCAGTGCTCATCTCTATAATTACAAACGGACGTAATAAGCCTTGAAAATATTATATTGTATGAAGTAAATAATTAATTTGCATTAATAATAAATTTAACGCATTTTTTTCTGAGGCCAAATTATTTCTTTTTAGCTTGATGATATCGAAGCAACCCTAATGCCCGTACCATCCAGTTATAATGATATAACTGTCGAGGCCGATTTAAGAGATCATTTGGGAGTTGTTTGGTATGACAGGGCCTTTTTCGTGCCGAAATTTTGGAAGGGCAAAAAAGTTTGGTTGCGATTTGGATCTGTACACTACTCCACGGAAGTCGTGCGTATTTTTTATTAGGAATAAATAAATTTAGGTGTGATTTTTGTACTTTTTAGTGGGTTAATGGGATTCTTGCAATGGTTCATAAGATAGGGCACTTGCCTTTTGTCGCGGAGGTCGGTAAACTTTTGGAATTTGGAACAGAAAATAAGATTACTGTGGCTTGTGATAACACGCTCTTGTCCACCACTATTCCTCAAGGTGAAGTTTTGGAAGTTGATACGTAAGCAGAAAATATTTTATTAAAAAATGGATAATTTTATTTAACCACTGCAAAATTATTCAAAATTTGTTTAATTTGATTAAAAAATGATTGAAATATTGGGACACAACCTCACTTTTGTACTCGCATGTATTTTCAAATGGTTTTTAAAATATTTTCAAAAATTTGAATAACTAATGAACTACCACTTCTGGCCTAAACATGAAGTCATTGGAAGGCAGGCACATACTGACAATCGCAAAGAGACCAGCACGGAGACAGGAGGAAAGAAAGAACTAGATAAACTTAGGTACAGACAGAGGAATACAGAAAGAAGGGTAGAAACGGACGTTTGACAGACTAACAAAGAAAAGCAGACACAGGCGGACCGACATACACAGATACAGCCAAGAACAGGCATAAACAAACGAAAACAGGCGTAGACAGACACAGGTTTAGACGGACAAACATAAATAAATTTTTTATATTTATGTATATTGCATGAATATATTTATTTAAAAAAATTTCAATTTTTAAGCGATGAGGGAAAAAGAAAGGCCCAAATGTACACTTTCGACTTTTACAACTATGCAGGTATTCACAGACCTGTAGTTTTATATACAACACCCCTAAATTACATTGACGACATTACAATTAAAACAGAAATCCTTAATGGAGGCTCAGGTAGGAAAATAATGAAAATGTGATCCATAAACCTTTTAAATTAAAATTTCAGCATCGATTCATTATGATATTCAAACTGGCTTTGATACAAATCAAGAATTCTCAATCGGAGTAAAACTTTACGATAAAAAAGACCAATTTATAGAGTCAAATTGCGGTCCGAATGGTACTTTAATAGTCCCCGAGGCTAAATTGTGGTGGCCGTATTTAATGGATCCAAATCCGGGATATTTATATACTTTACAAGCGGAATTGTTGGATGATAAAGGGGAATTGATCGACGTTTATCGGCAACCTGTAGGCATACGTGAATTGAAATGGGATAATTCAAATTTCCGAATAAATGGAAAACCTGTCTACTTGATGGGGCTCGGACGACACGAGGACAGCGACATTAGAGGAAAGGGACTGGATTTGCCTACGGTGATGAGGGATCACAATTTGTTAAAGTGGCTCGGCGTTAATGCCTACAGGACCTCTCACTATCCTTACGCGGAGGAAATCATGGACATGGCGGATCGATTAGGGATCATGATTGTTGATGAATGTCCAGCTGTTAATATTGAGTAAATTTAATTTAAAACGATGTTTATAGTGATTTAATTTCTTTTTAGTTTTGTTTCAGAGGATCTTAAAAAGGCACATGAACAGTCTTTAACGGAACTAATAAGAAGAGATAAGAATAGACCAAGTGTTATAGCTTGGTCCATAGCTAACGAACCACGTTCTCAAAAGCCAGACACCAGTCCTTATTTCAAGTAATAGACTTATTTATGCTTTTTATTTAATTAATTTGTAAGATAAATATACTGGTGACTCAGTACACAATGGTTACATCGATCCCTGTGCATTGAAATCCATTTATCATTAAAATGAATTTTTTATTGTGAAATAAACTTTGACATTCCAACACAAGCGTGACAATTACAGAATACATTTTTATATTTTACGACAAGCAAATCGAAATGCACTTTAACATCACGGCACAAACCATTTACGATATAATCTTGAGCATTTTATGAGAAGCATAACAATTACGGGATATAGTTTGGTATTTTTCGACAAGTATGACGACCAAAATGATATATTTTGACATTCTACGACAAGCATGACGCTAAGAGAAAACCCGGCATTTACGACAAGCTTAATTATTACAGGATGCACTTTAATATTCTAAGACATCGTGAAATACCACGACAAGCATGGCGATTATAAGTATATCTATAAACTTCGACTTTTTGCGAGAAGTATCACAGTAGGGGATAACAGTGATAACACTTAGATATTCTAACCCAAGATCAATAAATACGAGGTATTCGTTGACATTACAACGAAAGCGTGACCGTTACAAGATTACTTTTTCCCTCTTTTCACATGATGCACACCGATTACGGGATACATATTAACATACAACAAGAAGCTTAACAGTTACGAGATACATTTTGTCATTCTGTGATGATTACGGGAAACATTTTAACATTCTATGAGAAGTGTGACGATTACAGGACACCCTTTGACAAACTACTACGAGCAGTTTTACAGAGCACTTTGTTTTTCTACAACAGCATGATGATTATAGAATACCCTTTAACATTTAGACGTTCTAAGACGACAAGCATGACAAGATTTTGAAATAACCTAACCTAACCTAACCAAGCGAGGTAATTGCGGCGGGGCCGGGTGAACGTTTAAAAAGCAATGACTATTCAATTTTGACTTGATTCGTAATTTACAATTTTGTTAATTTTCTGTCACCTAACAACCTTTAAACCTGATACATATGCCCTATTTATTAAGACTTATTTATATTAATTTTGAAATTTTTTTAAAATATTTACAATTAGTTTCTATTTATTTAAAACTTTATTTTTAGAGCCATTGCAAATCATACAAAGACTTTAGATAGCAGTCGCCCTATTACAGCTTCAATCAATAGGGAATACACAGAGGATAAATTGGTAAATTGAGGTAAAATTTTGTAATTTTATTTGCGAATCTTTCCTTTTATTAGGCCCAATATCTCGATATTGTAAGTTTTAATCGCTATAATTCTTGGTATAGAAATGAAGGAAGATTAGATATGATTATTAAAAATGTCGTCAACGAAGCCACTAATTGGAGAAACACGTTCAATAAGCCCGTATTAATGTCTGAATATGGGGCTGATACCATGGAAGGTTTGCATTTGGTATGTAAATGTATAAATCTCTAATCCCCAATTCTATAAAGCGTAGTTCGTTAACGATATACATAAATTGACATGTGACATTGTTAATAACAATATCATAGCAATGTCATACGTCGATTTATTCATATTGTCGTTAACTAACTAAAACCGGCCCTAAAGGTTTTCATCAACACCCTGTGACGGAATACCGCACAGGCGTAAGCGGCGCACACCTGTGGTCACAGAATTATAGGAGCCTCAAAAACAGAAACTTTTATTTTATTTTATCACTAAATAAAATTTTGTAGTCAGATTGCTAAAATATTTATCTTGTTGTAAAAAATTGGTGTCAATGAATTATGTTTCTGTATTTTGGCTTGGTGAGTCCTGGTAAACTTCTGAGGCAGCCTCAATTTTTTGTGGCCCTTGGAGCCCAGCAAGTGTTTAATACGTTACCGTTACTGTTAACAAAAAATTGGTGGAAAGTTCCAATCGTTATAGAGAGGCGCCAGAGTATCTCTGCCAATACCTGATTTCACAAATCAGTCTTAAATATTTAATTCCACTTAAATTTTAAAACAAAGCCATGTTAAAATGACACGTGCAAAGAAAATAACGAAAAAAATGTATTTGTAAAGGTTGTTTTTTAATCAAATATCAAATAAATGTCTTTGTAGACGGTTCCACGACAATTCGTCAACAGACATTACGTGACCGACATTTGGACTACAGACATTTGGTCTGCCGACATTTGGTGTACTGCGACATTTGGTGTACAGGCATTTGGTCTACACGACATTTGGTCTACCGCGACATTTGGTGTACCGACATTTGGTCTACGGAAATATATGTTTTATGTTATGCCAAGCAATTTATAAAAAATTTGTTTTTGAAGTATCAGTAATGAAATTTTAGAGTGTTTTAAATTTATTTATAATGTACATATGATGAAACTTTTGTGCAAATAAGTACATAAAAACTACACACTCATTTTTACTTTATGATATGATAAATACATATTTTGGGTTCCCCTGCGGGTGTATGTGTATGTGCCACTTTTTTGTGGGCAGGCTTTAGTTAAAAACAATTGAGGAAATCATTGTACCACTAAACTTGGTCTGGCGTTGGTAGAATTTCGTGCAACAAAAGGTTTACTATTTGGATTATTTTAACATTTGTAGAATGGGATGGTAATTTTATCATGCGATAGAAAAGTAGAGTATTATTTTGTTTCGCATCAAACTTTATAGTTTTTATGTGGTTGTTTAGATACTTGTTTACATTTTATCCTAATTTGAAACACCCAAAAATCTCAACACATAAAACTTCAAAAACATTTATTTTAAAAATTGCTTGGCATAAAATAAAAAATAATTATATGTAGACTAAATGTCGGTATACCAAAAGTCGCAGAACACCAAATGTCGGTAGACCAAATGTCTGTGGACCAAATGTCGTTGACGAAAAGTCTGTAGACGAATTGTCGTGACCCCTTTGTAGACATAACAACCTAGGTAAATCGCGTTGCATCTATTTCGAGTTAGAGAGATTAAGACCAAATTGTGATAACTGATAAAAAAAATTTAATAACCTCATTTATTTTGATTATATTTTAAGTTTCCAGCATACATTTGGTCTGAAGAATACCAAGTAACAGTACTTTCCAAACATTTCGAAGCTTTCGATAAATTAAGGGCAGAAGGCTGGTTTATAGGCGAGTTTATATGGAATTTTGCAGATTTCAAAACGTCGCAAAGTGAGTTTTGAAAATTTATGCAAAATAAAAACACACATAAAAATTTAATTACAGAAACAACAAGAGTTGGTGGTAATAAAAAAGGAATATTAACTCGAAATAGAGAACCCAAATCTGCAGCCTACCATTTACGCCGAAGATATTTCAATTTGGCAAATGAATTATTCAACGCGACAATTCCAAAAGATTTGGAAAATTATATAACCGTAAAAGTTACAGTTAATCGAGATGAGTTATAAATATGTAATTAATATACTTCAATAAATACTTTAACCAAGTTTAAATGGGCATAAAATTGATCCATGTTTTATCGTTGCAATTTGGAACGAATAAAAACAATCAATCAGCTATTAATGTATCTGATTTTTGAGTGCACTCAAATAGATATTTGTGTTTATTTATCTTATTTCTCTTTATATAGAGTAAACAAGTGAGCACGGCGTTCTAACCTAATAGCCTGGTTATATAAAAAGGGGCTTCTCTAACAACAAAGCGCACAGTAGCATTGTATAGTCCGTTGTGATTAAATGGGCAGTCACTGAAGAACGAAGAGCCCTGCAGCAGATACACACAATCGCAGTCTAGTCGCTTTACTAGTATCTAGTCATTAGTGCTACAAAAACACCAAATTGATAACTTAAAACAAAAAGTAAGTCTGAGACTTCATTTGCATTAAATTTAAAAAAATTGTAATTTTTTTTATTATCAAAAAATGTAACAAAACAATTTTATATTTAAACAATTTTTTTTATATTTAAACAATATTATCTCAAACACATTATAAAGTAATGAATTATTTATATTTATATAAATCTGTTTGTAATTAGTGGTTATTTACTACACATTTCCACAAAATCATTGGTACGCTTAATGATTGTTTTAATTTATTGTAATATTTTATTAATTGTTTGCAGTTTTTATTAAAAAGTTTTCTTTTTCGCAGTGAACATGCAAACTATTAATTTAGCTACTTGCTAATAAATTAGTGTTTTATGCACTTTTTACTGTTAATTTATTGGCATAAATTTGTCTTCTTTGGTAAAGTAAAAAAAATATTAAAATTGCCTATTTGGAACGAAAAAATGTGAAAAATTATAAAACCAAAACATTGCTTACTTATCGTTTTGTTTCTTTTTGGTGGTCTTTGGTGATTTATAGTTAAGGTTTCTTTTTGGTGGTCTTAGGTGATGAGATGATTGAATTTGCGTAAAAAATTTCCTCAAATTTTACTTAAAATAACTTCGTCTCAATATAAAGAGCTAAAAATAATTTCTTGTATAATTTTTGTTTTTATAATTAACAATTGAAATGAATTCAATAAAAATTAGTTGAATTTAATGAGAATTCAAAAAAACCATTAAACATTATTTATTGATATTGCAATGCTGCTTACTATAAAAAAAACCGAAACAAATTGTATGAAATTTGTATTATTTCCTTGATATAAGTCTACAAACTATTGATAAATATTTTTAACATTTGTAAAGTAAGTAACGCAAGTTTTCATTCACTGCTTAGGTTTTTAGATTAATGTGCTCGTTGATTCTGATGGGAATCACAAAAAATATTTCTGACTTCCATTGCCCATTCCATTTGTTATTGGGATAAAATTAATGACACTACAAAGACAGGCATGACTTTCTATATTTCTATAGGAGGATTGCGAAACTGTTATCAGAAGACCCCTAGGGGTGATAAATTCTATGGGTTTGAGATCAAAATTTAAAAATGAAATATATAGAGCCTTAAAACATGGCCATGTTGTGGGCGGATATTGGAATAATCGAACAAATTCAAAAGTTTATTTTCTAATAATACATTTGCTCCTTCAGCTTCCAAAATTTTGGAATCATTATCACAATTCACGATACTAATACAATTTACACGGCAGAAACTCGTTAAGCTAATAAGCAGATTTTTTGGCAATTAGTGGTTGAATAAGGGGTCTTATGATTTTTATAAGAAAAAAGTGTCTTTAGCCAAGTGATTGTGGCAATAATCATTAGTTTTAGACCTAAGGGGGGAGCCCAGAGAAAAATACAAATTCCTAAATATACAGGGTGTAACAAAAACGTTAAACTTTAAAGTGCATTCTTCGCACAAAAAAAATTAGCCTTACACTTAACCTAATCAAAAATGGACAATTTTTGGGATGCGGTATTAAAATGATGCTGATCTACTCCAGTGGTTCTTAACCTTTTATTAGTCGCGGCCCCCTTAAAATCCTAAAATATTTTCGCGGCCAGTACCCTCATCCCCACCATTAGGTAACTCGTAATTACTCGTACAAAAAACCTTTCAAATATACCAATAAAAC
>JARJDX010089649.1:0-13787 GCA_030264735.1 Gymnusa sp. GC000175
GCGTATTTTTATTGGTTGTTGCCAACGTTTTGTTCTTCATTCATCGAAATTTTCTGCCTTGAGAATGCTTCCTGCAATGGCAAGCGAAACGTTGGCAACAACCAATAAAAATACGCGACTTAAACTCCAAAGTAAAAAAAGTTACATATTCGTTGACTTCGCATTTTTTTATTATTTTTATTTAATGTGTTATTTGCTTGGTTTGAATACGTTTGTTATGTTTTTTTTTTTCATTCAGATGGAACTGCCTTTCTTTTTCTAGATTTTTCTTGGTTTTTTTAACGCTTGTCTTACTTGAAAGGTTTTCGTCAACCTTAAATGATTTTGGTTAAAATTAAAGATATTTGTGTTAAAATTTAAATAATTTTGTGTGGAAATATGACGATTTTGGTCAAAATTTTCTTTAAAAGGCAAGTAATTTTCAATAAAATTGTAAAGTAATTTTAACCAAACTTTAAAAATAAAATTTAAAATATTTTTTGTAAAAATTTGACAATTTGGGTCAAAATTGGACGATTTTCATTAAAATTTTAAATATTCTTTATTCAAACTGCTTTATGGTAAATAAATTTGGAAGAATTTCTAAGAGAACAAAAGAGCTCAAAAAGAAGTGTCTATCTTAATCCAGAAGATGTAGAGGAAGTTTATAACAAACTGGGAGGCGGTAACTGAGAGACTAATGAAAACGAACCTAATAGGGTAATAGGTTAAATGGGACCACCGTGATGTGAGTTAGCCTCTCGCAAACCGCAACCTTTTTTGGCCTCTTCCCAATCACCTCTCAAGCAGACCCAAGTCCTTAATGAATCTGGTAACTTTCTTAGGGGTAATGCCGCTCACTTCTTCGCGTGATAATGGGTCCCTTACAAAGTGTGAAAATCGCTTGTGGACAATGGAGGATGTGTTCAACCTAAGCATCTACGGAAATAAAAAGACTGTACTTATAATATATGCAGTAAATAACGACGCCTTGAAAGCAATCCAAAATGATTTCTTAGAACAATTACATAATAAAATACTAAAAGTAGATCAAACAAGAGATCTCATTATGCCAGGTAATTTTAACGGGAAAAAGAACCCACGATTCGATTGGGGACTTAGGTGAAGATATTGAAAATAAATGGCTCCAGATTAATTGAAAGATGCGAGCAGCACGAACCAAAAATTTTAAATGGCTATCAACACAGAAGACCTATACAAATATACCTGGGTGCTAAACACAAGAAAACTGAGGTCTTTAATCTGTCAGAAAAGTAAGCTTAAAATTAATGAGATTAGGATATGCAGAGGAGCCTTGTGCGGTAGGGACCACCAATTACTTAAAACAAGAAGAGTATTTACACCTATTAATGTTATTACATCAATGTAAGATGACAAAATAAATATAACCATAAAAAAGCACAAAGAGATCAGATGCAATGTAAAAAGCTTTGAACAAAAAAGCACGCAAAATCTATGTAAAGGTAAGCTAAGGAAAAAACTAAAACTAAATGCACACTAACATAAAAGAATGCATTCACGAAGCGGCAAATGAAGCCATAGGGTACATCGAAGATCAAACTAGTAAGAAACCAAATTGGTGGGAGGAAGAGATTGAAGCATATGTTGGGAAAAAGCGGAAACAATATCAGGACCATCAAAGACTGCTTCCGATAAAAACGAAAATAAAAGAAGGAAAGCAATAACGGAGAATGATATGCCAGAAAAAGAACAAGGCATGGAAAAAGAAGTGCAGGAGAATAAATATGGGGGAAGTACGCTATGGAGGAAGTACGCTGGAAATTGATAAAAGAAATTCGAAAAGAACAATTTTTGGCTGAATTTAAATAATTTTGAATAAAAGTGTGATGACGTGATTAGTTAAAATTTTGTTGATTTTGTGTTAAAATATTATAATTATAGTTGAAATTGAATGATTATATCCATATTTAAATGACATTTTCTAAAATAGCTGCGGTCAAATTTGAGCAGTTTTATCACCTTATGTGGCGCGCCAAAGACTGTACAGTCCTTATCTAACCCTGGAAGTAAAAAGGTAGCCCATCTCTACGCTAAGATGACTACCAAAAACGGCTTAAATCAATTTTGAAGTGTTTTTTATTCGTGCCAATATTGCAGCCAATAAGTGTTTTGCAATTTATGCACGGTCGCATTTTTATTATTTAAATAATTATATATAAAAAAAATTTCATTTATATGCTAATATAAAAAATATAAATTACATTTAGTGTTTTATCTAATGCTGTAAATTATAGACTTCCAATTCAAATTTACTGACACCATTTATAAATGCGGTGATTTTTATCAAATAATTTTTAAGAATATATGTATTGGCAATATAAATTTATTAAAGAAATTAATTTAAACGAAGGTTTTTATATTACGTAAATTAAATTAAAATCAATTTAAACATTAAATTATATTTTTATATTATTATTCATACGCCACTCTATTCTGTCTTGGGCTATGTCCGGGTGTAAATTTAGTGCTCCCCGTAATGACGTGAGAAACTTTGGCTAAAATTTATCAATTTACGCGATTTAAAACGAAGGTAACGTTTCAGTACTCGTTTTAAAATCACTATTGGAAATATTTTCCTAAGACTAACGGGTTTTGCATAATGTTATTACTTCATTAATTAATGCAGGTTTCATTGGTTTCATCAGCACGATTATCTAATCCATATTCAAATGTTCGAGAAATAATCCATTCTAATCGCTACGCATTAAGTGTCTTCATTATTGCTTTAATCCCATTTTTGTGGTCTATGCAAGGGTTTCATCCCTAATATTAAGCCTTCATATGGTTATTATTTTATTTTTGAAAAAAAAATAAGTTTTTGCAGTATTTTGTTAACTATAGTTTGGTGGTATTTTTTAGAATAAATTTCTCTAAAAAAAATTATTATTAAAATTTTAATTAAAGGTTTTTTAAACTAAAATTTAAGAATTTAGAACACAAGCTTTTGCGACTTGAGTCGTTGTAAATTTTTTTTTTAATTTTTTTCTTTTTTTTAATTTAGGAAGTTCCTATTAAAAGTTATTTTATTAATGATCGCAGAAAGTCAATATTTTACTTTATTTCTGAAGATGATACTACTAAATTATTTACCATGCTTAGTTAAAAAAGCATTTTACTTCTTCTTAATTTTGCTAATTTTATAATATTAATAATTAATTGTTTATTAACAATACTTGTTTGTAAAAAGCAAAACAAGGTTAATAAATAAAGTGGAAACAACTTAAGAAGAACTTAATTTTTGAAATTTTTTAATAACAATGCCATAAAAGATAAATTGTCTTGTCATAATCGTGAAGCAAATAAACTTATTCCAGAAGAATTCTTTCATTTAATTCCGGTAAATAGCGGTAAAATAAATAGGATAATACAGTTTAAGACAACAAGGTATCAAAGCCTTACAACAAGGTTAGCAACCTACGGAAAGTGACTATTTTACCTGCTTAAAAAATCAAACAAGAGCCTCAGAATTGACGGATTATCAGATTAAAAAAGTGGCACGAAATGAGGAGAAAGAGAAAGGAAACGGACATAACGAACCTAATTAGATTGGTAACATGGAAAATTGGATTCTGGAATTTAAAAGAACAAGACATTGTGAGGAGTCACAATGTAGGATTTTGCCGCCTCAACTAAGCAGTACTAATTCAAACCAAAGCAAAAACAATATAAATGACATACAATTTGTAGATAAAATAATAAGAAAATTACAATTACTTTGATGGGAAAATTACAACAAATATATTAGCATGTGATGCTGAAAGAGGGAAAGCAGAAAAGAACAATTTTATGAATGCCTCCAGGAGCAAGTGAACAAAACCAACAGTACCAAAAAGTCAGAGAACTATTATAATTGGGAATTTTATTGGGCGTGTAGAAATCATTGAAATATTAAAAATAAAGCAAAAATTTGTCGAAAACATGAAAAATGAAAGCAGAGAAGATCTATTAGATTTGTGCGCAATAAATAAACTAAGGATTAACAACACATTCTTTGGTCATCCCATTTAACAAAATATAGCCTGGTGGAAACGCAGAGACCAACATTTATTGGCTACGTCTTAAGCAGTAAAGAAATATTTGATGTTTCAATAGAAACATCAGCTAACACAGACACAGACCACGGATAAGTACCATGTAAAACAAGCCTTGAATTCAGAATAAACACAGCAATATTCAACTATAACTATAAAAAAATCAACATGGAAAAAATAACAGACCCAGGTATGGGTACCCAATATGTAGGGCGTTGCGAAGAAAATTTGAATTTTCGCAAAAACCCGTACATTTAATCGATATGAATTTTTTACAATCATTAAATATCATTAAAGCGAACTTTTTTACTTTAAAACATTTTTTTTTGTGTTACTAAAATTCGCAGATGCTGCACGACATTGCGCAGCTTCTTCATCTCATCGTGCAGCTCCTATCAGAGGTACGCTACCATACAGCAATTTGCACCTTATTGACTGCAGCTCGGAATAGTTGGATGTTTCTGCAACCAAACCAGTCTCTCAGGTTTTAAAGCCAGGACACGTGGCGTCTACCTATTTTTCTCTTTCCATTAATTTTCCTTTGAACCATTAGTTGTAGGAGGGTGTATTTAGGTCCTCTTATTATGTGGCCTAGGTATTGAAGCTTTCACCTTTTTATGGTATATAAATTTTAAAGTCCTTCTGCATTTTATTTAGTACTTCTGTATTAGTAACTCTGTCTGTCCAGGGGATATGCCACATCCTTCGGTAGCACCACATTTAAACGCTGCAATTTGTCAATGCGATTCTTCTTTAAGGTCCACGCTTCTACTCCATACAGCAGTGTGGAAAACACGTAACAGCGCAGCATTTCTAAGTGTCAAATTTATATCTCGACTAGTGAATAACTTCTTTATTTTAACAAAAGTTTTTCTGGCTACTTCTATTCTCGTTCTTATTATTTTTGTTAGGTCCCTCGCTTGATCTATGCAGGTTCCTAGATACATATATGTATGCACATTTTCTAAATTCGTGTTTTCGACTGTCAAATTTATTTGATTCTGATTAGGTGTAGATTTTGTGACTATCATTAGCTTCGTTTTATTAAGATTGATTTTTAAGCCATATTCTTTACATCGATCATTTAATTTTGTTAGAAGGTATTGTATATCTCTTAAATTGCTCGTTAATAGGACGGTGTCATCAGCATACCTAATATTATTAATAATTTTTCCATTTATGACCAATCCTACTGCTTTTTCTTTTTCCAAGGTTTCCTTAAAAATAGCCTGACCATACAGGTGTAATGGAAGTGACGACAGAATGCAGCCTTGCCTTACTCCTCTGTGGATCTCTATATCTTCATTAGTTGATTATTAATTATTGTATTAGCGCGTTGGTCCCAATAATGGCTACTGATTATTCTCACGTCATCAGAATCAACATTTTTGCTGAGGAGTTTCTGAAGTTATTTGTCGTGTTTTACTCTATCGAACGCTTTTTCAAAATCAATATAACATGCAAACATATCCTGATTTATGTCTAGACAAAGTTAGAAGAGAACGTTAGTCCCAAATAATGCTTCTCTTGTTCCTAGTCCTTCACGAAATCCAAACTGGTTGTAGCTTATCTCTTCTTCCAGTTTTATGTATATCATTTTGTAGATGATTTTCAAGATCAACTTTAATGTGTAGCTCATAAGCGTGAGGGTTTTGTAATCTGAGCATTCTTTGGGGTTTGTTTTCTTTGAAAAGTACAAAGGTAGAAGATAGCCACTGTTTAGGGATTTTTTGTTTTTCGTGAATGGTATTCAACAGGTTTAGTAGAATATCTATTTTGTCGTCATCGAATCGTTTGATCAGTTCTATAGGTATTTGGTCTGGGCCAACGGCTTTACCGGGTTTCATAGATTATAAGGCATATTCTATTTTAGTTCTTAGTATTTTTAGGCACACATTGTTTGTTTCCACGACCGGTTTTGGTGATCTTTTGTCATCAAAGAGTTTCAAGAGGTATGTTTTCCACCTCTTTACTTTGTCTGTGTTATAATGCGCCCATCTGCTTCTCTGATTATATTTCCAAGCTTATTGTTTTTCTTGCATCCAGCCATTTCATTTATTTTTTTGTGCATGTGGAAGCCGTCAAACTTCTTTTCAAGTAATTTACTTTCCGCACATCGAACAGCCAAATTCTCTTCCCTGGCTTCTTTGATTGTCTTTTGTACCGATTTATGTAGTGCCTTATATTCAGTCACGTTGTTCTTGTTCTTCTTTCTTCATCATGAGATCTAAGATTTCTATTATCACCCATGGTTTTATTCTTTTGTTTGTTAGGTGCTCTTTTGATGTTGCTTTCATTTCAGTTTATATGTGTCTCAATTTTTCATTGATACTATCTTCAATTATTATGTTATTGTTTCTAATGCCTTCATTTATTTCTTGTTTTACCGTGTGCTGTATTTTAAGGTCCTTGAGGAGTTTTGCGTCTATATACATGTTCTGACGTTTTTTTTTAAATTAAGTTTAGCAACGACTCGGTTGCAGTCACAGTTGATGTCCGCGCCCAGGTATGTTTTTGTAGCTTTCTCCAAGTTCCTATAGCGGTTGGTGCAAGGATATAGTCAATTTGGTTTCCTATTATAATTTCCGTATTGTCTGCAGGAGATTATTAGGTGTACAGTCTACGGTCCGGTAATTTGAATGTGGTATTTATTATTTTAAGATCTTTATCCTGACAGAACCCCCGTCTATCATTCTTTTCTCCCAAGTTAAACCTTGCTATGTGTGTATCGACCTTGCCCTTGTCTACTTTGGCGCTAATATCTCCCATTACTATGGTTATATCCTGTTTTTTAATGCTTTTAAAAATATACTCTAGTTCTGCATAAAACTCTTACACTTCATTTTCTTCCTTGTTTTTTGTTGGCGCTTATGTTTGTACGATTTTTAAATCTCCTGTGGTTGTTTTCAATTGAAGCGTTATAACTCTGTCTGAATATGGTGTGAAATTCAGAAATGATCCGGTCATATTTTTGCCTAAGATCAGGCCGATTCCATATAGATTCCGTGTGTCTTTGCTTCCTGAGTAATAGAATGTAAGTTGGGCCGCTTCCTGACCATCAAACGTCACTTACTTCTAATAGGCTTACCTTTAGTCTTTTCCTTTCGATTTCGATATTATCCAATTTTTATGGCGTCAACAGACTTCTTGTGTTTCATGTTCCTATCTTTATATTTTTTGTTGGTATTTTCATAAACTTACTCGCCACCGTTTCCCCTGGAGATCCGATTGGGAACTTTTTACTCCGGAATATCTAGTTTTGAGCGTTGTTATGATTGTTGTTATGATGATTGTACTAAGGAAACCATTTGGTCCTTAATGCAGTGATTGCCCCTTGCCTTTTGCATCCACATGCCGTTGACCATTTCTTGGTTTATCCGCCTTTAGGGGTGATTTCTCATACCTAGAAAAAGTGAGTGGCCTTCCTCTTATTGCGCAGCAAAATAAGCATATCTCTTAAATTGTTTATTCGATGGATTTAAAATTTTTACACGATTGAGTTATTAACAATATGCATCTCCTTGCGGGTACAAAAATAATAAACGAAGCAAAACAAAAGATAAAAACCGACTTTCAGAAGAAATACACCATTTAGAATATGACTGGTTGAAGACTAAATTCTTAAGAATCGGAAATCATTAGGACCAGATGAACTATATAATAATTAAATGATAAAGTATGGAGGAGATTCACCAAATACGAAACGATACTACTCTTTGACAAAGTTATGAAAAAAGAAATTATACGAAATGAATTGAAAAACAGCTATACCATCCCTAAATTCAAGAAGAGCAACATAAAAACATCAGGGAATTATCAAGGATTTGCACCCATTGATTTAAGACTAAAATTATGAACATCAATATTAAATAATTATATAGAAGAACAAATACATATCAAGAAAAGCAAGAAGAGTTTAGGAAAAATAGAAGTACAATCAATGCAATACCTATAATAAGAACTATTTGAGAAAGCCATAGAATTGGTAAAACAATGTACTTCTTCTTTTTGAACCAATGACAATTTTTATTTTGGTTTTAAATTTATTATCAAATTTAATATTTAAAATAATCTGTTTTATGACGTTAAATAATTGCTTTTATTACCTTCTACAGGTAATCAAAAAGCTTGTGTAAATAAAATTTCAAAAAAAAATAATAAAATTGAGGTTATATAAGATTCAATACATTTTGAAAAATATGAAAAATAAATCAACCAAAGCGTCACAACTTTATTAATATTATCTGTCTAAAGAAAACACAAAAGTTTCTTATGATTGGATCGGTGTCTGAATAAACAACGAGTTTTTTTTATAGAAAATTTCATAAAACAATATTTGTGAGGGCTATTCTCATAAGATCCTCCGAAAGATTCAGTGATAAAAATATGTAAATTTGGAAAACAAGTTTGAAAAAATAACCTATATAAAATTTTAAGTATTTATCTTAAATCATTTGGGAAATATTGACTAAAACATTATCGTTTGAAACATATTTTACCCTCAACGAATCCTCTAAGGATGGGATTTTAGATATATGCTTATTAAAATTTTTTTTAGCGTTAAAATAAAAATAAAAAGTTGTGTTTATAAAAATGATTTACAAAAACATTAATATAAATATAAGATAGGAAAAGATAAATGAGAGGAATGGAAGTAATCAATTTTTGATATCGTAATCGTCAAGCAAGAAACTCTGTAGATTTATTAGGAATGTTCAGGGATTTTGTTGTTTTCAAGGAACTTGTGATTTATTTTTTTTATGAAAATATAATCGGCTCGTTTGGAATTCACAACAATATGGTGAGATGTGTGGAGAAATGTAGAAAGTTTCAAAGTTTGACATTCTAGAATGTGGAACAATTGAATTGAATTAATAATTTCTTGAATTATTTACTACTTTTATAAAAGTTATGTTATAAAAAAATATTTTATTTTTAATAAAAGTGCATTCTATGGAAATGCAAAGATATACCAATATTGAGTAATAATAAGGAAAGTTTATAAAAGATTTAAGTTTGATATTTTCTGTAAGGAACTTTTCTATAAAGCCGATTTCAAGAAACAATAATCCCACAAAACTAACTGATGCATTTCTCATTTACATAAATTTTTGTTTTAGTTTGCATTTTGATTAACCCAACATGTATTTTGAAATGTAAGCAAGAGTTTAAATCCCCCCAAACAAATGTGCTCTAGCTACTTTTCCAAAACTTCACAACAATACAACTTATCCTTAAGTTGACTGAAAGTAGTATCCTTGGCGAAACTAAGCTTTTGAATACAATGCATATCTTTTGTTCTTCACAATCACAACAAGCCGACATTTTAAATGAAACATAAATTTTTAGGGTCCAATTTTATGAATTACAAATGTGCGTAAAGATTTCTGAAAGGAATACTACGAGTTATTCTTTTTTTCAATTTTTAAATTAAAATTGTTTTTAGTAAATTTTTATTATAAATTCATGCGCTGAGATTGAATTGGTTCTGCCAGAAATTTTATTTGCAAGATTTAAATTTTTCCTTCGTACATTGTAGACAGTTGGACCTGATATGTGGCATCCATAAATAAAAAAGGAGTGAATATTTGCGAGCTATAATACTTTGTGTATAAATCAAAAATGTTCGTCACTTTCATGAACATATAAAACGTAATGAAAAATTTAAAACTAGCGGTTTAGTAATTACTGTTGCAACTGGTGCAAATGACATTCAATTTCTTTAATGATACGTGGTTTTCCTCATGTCATATATCATATTTTACACTAACATCATTTGCACGCGCTAACTGCAATATTCGCATTTACAAAAATGTATTTCAAGAATAAATTATCATATTTTATCGAAATATACATTATGAAATTTCAATATGAATAATCTGCGAAAATTTAATTTCGTTTTACCTTTCTACACAAAGTTTCAATTTCCAATCCAATTACTTCAAGTCTCAAATATAACCTATCAATAGTTTAATATATATTTAGTTTTACGTATTCACTGCTCAAAAGATATTTCTTTCATCAAAACATTTTGATTTGTTCCTTTTTACTTCCATTATAATATGAAACTTTCTTCGTGCCATTTTACACATACATATTTTCAGAACTGAAAGTTACCACAAAACTTTAAAACTTTTGCCTTAAACAAACTCAATTTCTTCAACTTATTTTTTCGTTTTATTTAATATATGAGGCACCTTATGAAACCAGAATTTAAATACCTAATGAAAATCCACGAGCACCAATGTAAAAATAAAAGTGATAAATTGAGTTGGCTGCGCAACATAAAACTTGTTCATATAATTTTCATTTAATTAAGATGTGTTAATTAAGTAATTAGAATAACTTTGACTTAAACGAAAATCTGGATAAATTTGTTTCATTCACTAGTTTAATTGGTTTCAGATATTTTCATCCCATATACTGTACATGTTATTTGCAAGATATAGTTAGTTGCCATTTCAATACCAAACAAGCGTAGCATTGCTCACAACCTGTATAATTTTCAATTCAGATGTAAATTATTTTTATTTATTACTATTCTATTCTACTATTTCAAAGAACCCTGATACAATTTACACCAAATACTTGCTAAGGATTATTAATGGATACATTGGAAAATAATTGATAAAATAAAAATAAATAAACTATATGAGAGGTATAAACAAAACTCAAATTAAAAAATAAATACAAAAACATTTGTCCATTAAATATTAAAAAAAAAACTCCATAATGCAAAAAATAGCTTGAAAAAAAATGCATGGAAATAAATAAAATTATAAATAAAATCGGATACGAAAAAAGATATTTTTTTCGGGAAAACATCTTGTCAACTTAAAATAACACAAAAGAGAATGGTAAATACACAAAATGATAAAGAAATAAGAGAAGAAGCCTCATGTCCTAAAACAACTGAAGAAGAAATCAACAAAATAATGAAACAATTAAAATAACAAAAAGCTCCTTAAAGTAAAAAATTACAAATAACGTAAAAAAATAATCACAGAAATCAAGCCAAAACTAAAAGAATGCACCTGCTCTCGTTTCTTATTAAATGCCCAAGGAACTTAAGTTTACGTGTTTTTAATGTGGTCAACACTTTTTTATATTTCTTTGTAGAATCACCCCATTTGTGGTTAGTTCTGTCTGCGATACTCTTAATATCCTGCGGTAGAGCCGCATCTCAAAGGACTTTAACCCTGTACTTGTCGCCTTCGTTAGGGTCTATGATTCCACACCATAAAATAAAACTGAGAATATGTAGCAGCGCAGAAGTTTCATTTTCGTATCTAATGTCAGATAATGCCTTTTGAAAATTTTACTCATTTGGTTGAATACAGATCTGGCCGTTTCTATTCGTATCTTTTTCTCTTGCGAATGATGTAATTAATTACTGGTATCTTTACTGACTAAAGGGCAGTATAGCTCAGCAGTCTAGGCCCGGCTGCTGAGTGCAAGATGGTAAGTTTGCGCCCCACAGCATGCAAAATATTTATTTAAATATATAAATGTCCAACACTGCCCCAACTCCCCAGCACGCCTTGCCAGCGTGGGGTTTCAGGGCTAAAAGACATTCTCTGGTCCGGAGATAGATTAGAAATCATGTAACTCCAGTGGTTCGGAATCCGCACTAAACTGTAGGTCCACCTGTAATGTAAGTTGCCAGCATTACAGGCAAAGAAGAAGGCTATGCGCCAGGAGTGGCTGACGACGACGATCTTTACTGGTAAACTCTTTTAATAAAATGATGTGTAGTTTATTTAAAGATAAAAATTGGTTTTGCTGATAACTATGCATTTAGTCTTAACAATGTTGATCGCAAGACCATCTCTTCTGCTGCCTTTAAATATTAGTTTTAGTAGGGGTTGTGGATTTTCTAAGCTGTCAGCAAGTATAACCGTCTCATTGGCATATCGTTAATTATTGAGTCTTTCCTCTTTCAGCAAAATTCTACAATATTTTTTATCCAAGGCCTCTTTGAATATTTGTTTTGAATAAATGTGAGAGGTTATAGTATGCAGCCCTGTCTAACGCTTCTTAGAATTTTTATGCCCTCTGTGCTCCGTCTTTCAAATCTTATAGAGGCTGTCTAACATTTTGTCAAAAACTTTTTGATAATTAAGGGGGCATGCATAAATATTACATTTAATGTCCTGGCACCTTTGGAATAATAAGTTTATACTAAATAGGCTCTCTCTTGTTCCAACTGCATTTCTAAAACCAAAGTGTGTAGTCGATATTTATTCTTTGCACAGTTTATATATTCTCCTTAGGAATATTTTTTGATTAAACTTTGCTTAAAACAGGAAGCCCTATTAAACGTGGAGGGTCATAACTCAAAATCCGATGAGGTATTCGATAACCCTGTTTGATATGTTTTCAGAATGTTTATTTAAAAAAGCCAAAAAGGACAGGGAAAATTATTTATAATATCACATATGTAGAAAACACCGTGATTAAAGCTTCGAACATCCACGATCTTCAGAAAACGTTGCACAAAATAAATATTGTTAACCAAGCTCGTGAACTAAAAAAAATGGATTAAAAAAAATTTAATATATGGTTATTAAAAAAAGCCTTGACAATAATATTTTACCATTGTCGGTAAACAACACCATAATTAAGTGAGTGAAAAACTATTACCATCCACCAACAATATACCAAGAACAACGACCAGGCCACGGAAGTGAATTAATGTATCGCAAAAGCAAGAGCAGACTTCGTAAAAGTGAAGAATTTTTTTACAAGTAAAAACCTAACGTTGATGAAGCTGACAGACACATTTTGGCAGAATGACCTGAAATAAGTGTCGAAATTTAAGGCTCATTATGGGGTATTTAAGGGCCCAAACGTTGATTTTTGATTTATTCATTGTTTCCAATTCTGAGAAATCAGAAATAAATGATAACCACGTGACCTCGTAGTTAGGCCACCCAATTAACACCATAACATCTCAATTATGGGCACTATACAGTGCAGTTTTTAAAGTGTGGTCATGGAATTTTACTATATTTTTTGAAAAAACGGTTGCATCTTAAAAACTGGGCCCTTAAATAGCCTATAATGTTTCATGACAGAACGTAATATTAAATATTTTTTTACGTCATTTTAGGGGTTTCTGCTTACTATACCGAAAAGCTGACAGACATCGAATTTTTGAAAAAACGGCTGCTGCCCAAAAACCGGCGTTTGGAGCCTTAAATAGTCCATAAGGAGCTTTAAATTTGAACAGTAATTTTCATTCTGCTAAAATATGTCTGCCAGCTTCATCGACGTAAAATTTAGACCTATCTCTACAAATACGGATGTTGCGATTCTACATCTTTCCTATTAAAATGTGGGTTTATAGACAAATACTGCGAATACCTTGGACGGCCTATCGAAAAAACTTCTTTAACCTATAAGAACTTGGCATTAGCATTCGACGACTATCTTCCAAGATGAGCCAATCGTTTTTACGATATTTCGCCCACATCGCAAGAAAACAAGAATCCATGGAAAGTATAATAGTCGAAGTTAAAGTAAAGAGACGCAGACCACGAGAAAGACTACCTACTCAATGGATAGACAATATACCTGAACAAGAATTGACCAATATTAAAAAATGCCTGTGTGGACAGGGCCGGAGGAAGGCGGTCAGCAAGGTCTGCTAAGCATTAGGGCGCTAACACAAGAGGGGCGCCAAAACCATTGTTTTATATTTTATAATTTGTATAAAATATGTATTTTTTTGAC
>JARJDX010089663.1:0-13145 GCA_030264735.1 Gymnusa sp. GC000175
GTTGAGCAGTGCGTTGTATAACATCTGTGACCTTGGATCTTCTGCGTATTTCCTTGTTTCTTATTTTATCCCTTAAGTTGTTCTGAGTTTATTTGCACTTTTTATAGTAAGTGCCATTGTCTCGAGGCCATATGTTACTACTGGCAGGATACATGTTTCGTAGACTTTACGCTTAAGGTTTTGAGGGATATCCCTTTTTTTTCAGCTTTCCAAACGCAGCCCAGCTCAGTCCTACCCTTCAAGTTATTTCCGCGGTCTGATTTTGTTTCCCAAGTGTGATCTTGTGTCCGAGGTATACATATTCTAACGTATTTTAGTTTTGGCCAGGTTCATATTTAGTCCGACGGTTTTAGATGCTTGGTGGAGTTGTTCTAACATCGTTTTGAGCTCATCTGCCTTTTTGCTTATAAGGACAATGTCGTCCGCAAACCGCAAGTGGTTTAGGCGAGTTTCTTCCCTTTTCTTGCCACGATAAGTTTTAAAAACGTTTTCAAGCGTCAATGTGAATAATTTTGGGAATATTGTGTCCCCCTGCCGAACACCTCTCTATACTATACAGTTGAAGAATCTAAAAATGGAACCTAGGCATAGGTTTTTATGTTGGTTTAGCCCGTAATGACGACAATGTGTGCATAAAATTAAAAACTTCCACTACCCAAAAAGTATACAGTTGAAAAACCTAAAAATGGAATCTAGACATAAGTTTTTATGTTGATAAGGTATTGGTTTAGCCTGTAGAAATAACACAAAAAAATGACTATCCACACACACACACGCAGACATCTTCTTCTTATGTATTTTAGGGAATAAGCATTTTTAGCCTGTTCCTGCTTTATACTACTTTCCATCTCTTCCTGGGAGGTCTGACGCCTTTTCTTTTTTGCAGCTGGTATGATAGTATTTGGTTTTGGTATACGTTTGGTTTTTATCATAGTAAAATGGTTAATTTTAGTTCAAAAGAGCTTAAAACATTGACATCTTATAAAATTTAAAAAAAATCCCGATTACTATACTTGACCTTTTTTTTATCAGATGTCGACATTTTGCAGTACTCTGACCAAGAATCCACTTAGAATTGTTTGCTTTATCAGTTGTATTGATATGGGTGTAGAGTTGATTGACTTGTAGATAATATCTCTCGCTTACATTTAAAGCGTATATGTCTTTTTAGTCAGAAGATGTTTTAGCTATTGGTGTATCAGAATTGCCACGCTTCTGTTGTTAGAATGTGTTGCAGTGTTTTTTTCCCATAACTGATGGCCACATTTCAATAAGGTGATCTTTCTTCTCGACGTCTTGTTTCACAAAGACTAAAAATGTCCCACTTAATTTTATCGAGCTCTTCTTTAAACTTTTCTTACTTTTCGTCCGTTCCAAAAGTTCGAGCATTATACGTTGCTATTTGTAATCGTTTATTTTGGAAATTATAAGGAGCGGAAGCATGGACCCTCACCGAAGCTTCCTACAAACGCATCAACGCTTTCGAGATGTGGTGCTATCGTCGCATGCTCAGGATTTCATAGGTTCATCACGAGACAAACGAAACGGTACTACGGCGCATCGCGAAAAACTTGATTTCCTAACGAAAGGTAAACATAGAAAAATTGGATTTTTTGGACATATCATAAGAAATAAAAAAATACCATCTACTGCAAAAAAAAATAGAAGAAAAAAGATAAGCAGGTCGCCGCAAAATATCATTGCTAAGGAATATAAGAATATGGACCGGAATGACATCAACAGAACAGCAGTAAACAGATTAAAGTGGATCAATGTGATTGCTAACATCCATAAAAGATAGGCACTTAAAGAAGAAGATTTTAGCAACCTTCCATAACCCTGTGATTTTTAGTAACTATGAGCTTCCTTTTCCAACCGTTATAGGCGATTTCAACGCAAAACTCGGCAGCACTCGACAAGTAAATATCAACAAGGTAGGTAACTTTTAAATGTGAGAAAAGAACACAAGAGGAGAGATACTTCTAAATTGCGTACAAAATAAAAACTGATTTTAAATAGTTTCTTTTAAAAATCAAGGCAACGGAAGTCCAAACGGCGACATGAAAAACGAAATAGGTTTTATACTCGCAAACAACAGACGTTTCTGTCCTAATCAAAACACCGAAAACGATCATCGACTGTTGCGAGTGACAATCGTCATTAATACCAAGATTGAATGAACGAAAACCAATAAAGTTCTTAACCCATAAAAATGTTGAAGAACAGCTAAAAGAACACCAGACGCAGTACAAGAAGGATGTTTTATTACGCCTTCTTACAAAAAACTTGGAAATACCAAAAAACTTGACTTCTACCAATCCCCAGTACAGACTGGATTTAGAAGAGAATTTGGCACAGTGGCACACCTACTCAATAATACCAAGATTGAATGAACGAAAACCAATAAAGTTCTTAACCCATAAAAATGTTGAAGAACAGCTAAAACAACACCAGACGCAGTACAAGAAGGATGTTTTATTACGCCTTCTTACAAACAACTTGGAACAGCTAAAACAACACCAAACGCAGTACAAGAAGGATATTTTATTACGCCTTCTTACAATCAACTTGGAAATACCAAAAAACTTCTATCAATCCCCAGTAGAGACTGGATTCAGAAGAGGATTTGGTACAATGGAACACCTACCTACACTCTGCGATCTCTTATCGAAAAGCGCAAAGAATAAAGGATCCCGTTACACAAAGGCCAGAATTAATTTACTCTACTTTTTAACTTCATCTACTACTATCTACTTTTTAAGTTCATCTACAGAAATACTTTCCTCCAAATAAATGTAAGTGAGGATTTTTAGCTGTTTTCTACCCTTTGGGTATAAGCCACCCTTGCTTTTTTCCACCTGTCTATGTCTTGTGGTGTCTGATTTCAGTTTGTTCCTTCTTCGCGCCCCAAGTCGTCACTCCATCTGATTCCAACTCCCCCTTTGTTGTTCCGTGGTCTCTGATGAGTTTTCCACTTCACGTTTCGTGTTTTCTTGCCACATGCCCTTTTCATTCTATTTCATCGTTGTAACTTTTGTGATGACATCTTATATCTTCATATGCTCTCTAATCCAAGTATTTGTTTTTAGGTCTTTTAATGACACGCCAAAAATTCGCTTATCTATGGAACGTTGGTTTACTTCACTTTGTCGAATATTTTGTTCATGTGGGTCCAAGTTTGTGCGGCATAGATGGTGATTGGTGGAATGCATTGCTTGTACTCTGTCCAGGTTTGCCGTATTTATGAATTATTTCTTGCTCTTGGTTGCTTTTCTCTACTCCTATGGTTGTTCTGGGTATTTGTAACTTTTTTTTCTTTTGTTTGGGTTCGTTTCAAACGTTATAATTTACTCAATCTCGTCTTCTTCCGTTGCTGACATTTATTTAGTTTCGTCGAAGTTTATTTCGATTCCTGTACGTTTCATTGCCTTGTGAGAGTCACTAATAAATGTAACCAGTTCTTCTTTGGTGCTTGCAATTAGATCGATGTCGTCAGAAAACATTATATGGTTTGGCCATTCACTATCGATGCTTATGCCTCTGTTTTACCAGTCTATATTCTTTAGCGTCTTCGAGAACTAACGTACACAGTTTCGGTGACATCTTGTCGCCCTGGCGTACTTTTCCTATTAATTCCACTCATAAAATTAGATTTTTAGAGCTGTATTTCTATGGGTGTCAGTAATTAAGTTTGGGTATCTTGGATCGGATAAAAAGAAGAAGAAGAAGACGAAGAAGATCTATGATCGATTTGTGCATTTTTAAGGCTAGGTAAAGTGCCAAAAATTCGTGCATTTTTAAGGCTAGTTTTAAGGCTAGTTGCCATTGTTTCGAAGGCTTCAGTCTACAAACGCCACCCATCAGGAAAAAAATATATTTTTCGGTTTTTTCTAGTAATATTTTCATTGTCAGCAATTATTTTTTCCTGCTGAACCCCTTTTTGTATCCTGCCTGCGTTTTCATTTGTTAAAAGTTAAAAGTTGGCAAAGTTTTGGCAAAAGCCTGTTGGTTATTATTTTCGAAAAAAGTTTGTAGATCTGCGACCCTAGATAATCTTCCTGTAATTCTCTAGGTTTTCTGTATCGCCTGTTTGTGTAATAGAACCGCAATAGCGTTTGTCCAGTCTTGGAGGATATCTTCTTGCTCTAGACACCTACTGAACATTTTTCTTAGTTAGATTATTGGTGTTTATGCGTTTTAGTGCCGCTTTTAACCGATCTGCGGTGATTTCTGGTATATCTTCTTAATCATGTTCATCATTTTCCTTTTCCGGTCTTCAGTAGAAATCTTTAGCTGTTTTTATGATTTCGTTTCATTCTTCAATTCGGTTTGCTTCTTTATTTTTTATGCTAACAATCTCTTTCCTTGTTGTTATTGTTTCTCTTCAAAATGCTTTAACGCCTTAGTGCTGCTCTATTATTATTTTTTTGCAATTTGTGTGTTGTGTTTTCTAATATTTCCTTTTGCCATTTTTCTGACTGTTTTTTTATACTTCAGCGTATTCAGCTGTTGTTCTTTTTTTTTCCTGCTAAGAGCTGTCTTCTTTTATTTAGCATGTTTAATGTTTCTTGACCAAATTTTTTTCTCTTCTTTTCTTTTGACGTGAGGTTCTAATTACTGACAAAATACTTATAGAAAAGAGGATGAGACAGGGATACAGAATATCTCTGAAGCTGTTCACTCCGACAATGAAGGGTATTTTTAAGAAACGACAAATCGAATTCATGTCGACAAAAAATACATGAACAATCTCTGATTCGGCGATGATATTGTGTTTATCAGCAGTGACCTAAACCAGTCTAAAATGGTTTAAATCGCTAGGATCATAAAAAATGCATTTTGTAGGTAAAAACTCGCAGTTTAAAAACTATGGCGTAAAAAGTACAAACTGATTAGGCAATGTACGATAGAACGTGCCATTCTAGGCGTAAGCCTGTGAGGCAGAATTTGCATTCAGAAGATTCGCAGGAGAACCGGTGTAATAGACTTGATGAGTCACGACGAATAGCAGAACCACAGAACTTAAGTAGAGCTGTTGGCATAAATAAAACCAACATAACAATTAAATTGAAAATGAGGAAATGAAAAGTTGAAATTTATTCCGACATAAATTAAATATTTGCAGAGATTTTCCATTTATATATTAAGCACTTTATGGCTCAAATGAAATGTTTATGAGTACAATTATTCTACATCTAAAATAAACCATTTATGCGTGCATATAAATTAGGATAATTAGTAAATTGTCAACACTGTGTAAAAGATAGTAATCTTGACGTACAGATGGATAATGCTGAGGATGGCTTGCGCAGGTGATTAAAATATGTATGGAATGAGCATGTAATGTGTAGCTAATAATAAACTCCTCTCTACAGGATCAACAACATCTTCTTAATGTATGATCGTGTTACGTGCTGTCACATAAAGTCCCCATAATGAGTCTTAATGGTCTGTCAATTATATTCTGTTTGAAACTTACATCCAATTTTTTGTTTTACCACCAACATTCATGTTTTGAGTTTCTTTTACAAATTAATAAAGGACTTGCTTGAAACTCTCAGCTTTAACACACTTCCGTCAGTACATAAACTGTTGAAAATAGCCAAAGTTACAACTTAACCTTCCCAAAGTTTTATACACATTTTTCTTTAAGAATTCTTTCAAAAAAAATAATCTTTAGGTCATTAGGTAAATTTCGTAAACACACAAATCATAAAAATGGCACGATTTATGGCATTGAGTAATATCTTTAAATAAAAATAAAACATGACAAATGGTGTTTTGTTGGGGATCTTAACGAAAGATACATGACTTGATACTTGTAGATATTTCAACTTGGATAGTGGATACTATTGTTCACCAGATGAAAAAGCACAAAAGTCATAACTTATGTGTCCAATAAATTATAATGTATTTGTACTCCGGATTATGTACTTTATAAACCGTTTCTTTTTTTTTGGATGAAAATATATAAATATCACACTTACAACAAAGAAATAAACAACACAATTCCAAAACAAAAAAATTCGTTTGATTTTAGCCCTTACATTAAATAAATTTTGCTAAATCCTTTTAATTACAATTTTATCAGAGTTGTTAAGTGAAATGTTTTACATTTTACTGCGGAAACAGTAAAGAGCGTTTTTTTGGTTATTTTTAATGGAAATTCTTAGTAATGATTCGGCTTTTAAGCTCGGCACTGTGAGTTGTTATTAAAGTTTGAAGCTGCAGCAGAACTGCAACCAGAAAATGCATTCTCTCGTGTTTTACGCTAACTTTAATATCCTGGAAAACAATTACGGATCTGCTATTTTAATTGTGTATTCCATATTTAAAGTTGGCGCTGCATGTATTTAAAATTGCTCTTGTTGATAGATAATTCGTGTTTCCTTTTTGTAATTCAGTGTTTAAACCTAAAACAAACTTTCTGTTTGTAACTATATCCTACGCTCAATATCCGTGCCTCTCATAATATATTGCATTCAAAATATATTTGTTAAAATATTATTCAAATACGTGTAAAAACATCGCTTACATATAAAAATTGGATTTTACGATTGAAGATTAATTATTTTTTATACGAAATAATTGCTTTATGTAGTAGAAGTGTGATACTCAGTAATGGAAACAGGCAAAAGTTGATGGCTACAGAAATGGACTTTTTAAGAAAAAGTTGCGGGAAATTCAGAAAAAGAAAAATAAAAATACAGACGAAATGGAAATGTTTGGGCATGTTTTGTCCAAACCGTCGTCGAATGGGGTAAAATAGATGACCAAAAAAAAGAGTGGATACCACCCAAAAGTTGAAGGAGAGAACGACCGAGGAGAAGCTGGCGAAACGAAATCCACAGAGTAATGAAAACGAGAAATATCAAGGAGGATAGAAAAAATAATTAAAACTGGGGATGGAGAAGCGGCGACAACCGTGGCAAATCCGTTAAATAAAATAAAATAATTTTAAATATACAGTGTGTACAGCTTAGTTGGTTATATATGGAAATCTTTTTTGATATTTATTTTATAAGACATCTTGCTGCGCACGGGCAAGGATACGGAAATAATGAAAACACTTAAGATACGTAAACCGGAATACTTTGCTCATGTGATGCGACATCCAGAAAGATAAGAAATTCTTCACCTTATAATACAAGGCAAAATAATAGGAAGAAGAGGGCCAAACCGAAGAAGAACATGCTGGCTAAAGAGCCTTCGAAATTGCTTCCATAAGTCCACCACATCCCTATTTCGAGCGGCAGTCAATAAAGTTATAATAGCCAGAATAAAAGCGGTAACGAACACGGTACTCAAAGAAGAAGATTATTTTAAGAAAAAAATTATTTTAGAATTTAAGCTTTCGCGGCTTAAGTCGATGTAAATTTTCTTACTTTCGGGTTTCAGTTGCGTATTTTTATTGGTTGTTGCAAAGGTTTTGCTCGCCATTGCAGGGAGCATTTTCAAGGGAAAGAGGTCCGATGACTGAAGACCTTGTTTGAGTGTGCATGGAATTTAATAATGAAAACAAATATTTCCAGGTATTAGAGATTTCAAAACCATGCTCACGATTTGAGTTAAGAAGATTATTATGAATCCAGATAGCCTCGCAAATTTTGCGCTTCTTATAATGAGGGGTTATAGATAATGACTTCACATTAGTGAAATCAATTTGATGACATGTTTTGAAGGAATGTGCGGCCAGAGCTGAGCCACCGATATTTTAAAGACATTTTGGCCGTTTATGCTCACTTATGCGTTTGCAATTTGGTCTTGCCAAAATATTTTAAATTGCAATTAAGACAATTGACTTGATATATTCCCGGATTTAAAAGAAGAATTTTTTCCTTTACACTGTCTGTTAAGTTAGAAATTTTGGACAGTTTACGGAAACCCACCCACACAGATCATACTTAAATAGGAACTTACATCACCATCCCTTCCAAATATTATCAGTCATAAACTCTCTAGTGTATAGAGCCCATTTAATCTCCCAAAAGAAATCGTTGTCTTCAGAACTGACCAACGTAAGAAATACGCTTCTCAATAACAATTAAAGTTTAAAGAATATTAATCGTATCGTCAAAAAAGTCATCAGTAAAAATCGAAAACCGCGAGAGAGAAAACGGGCCGCACTCTTTCTTTGATTTTTTTCCCATATGTAAAAAACTGCATGGACAAAATCGGATTAATTTTACACAAATACAATGTAAAAACCATTTTTAAATCGGCCTCCAAAATTTCTAACTTAACAAACACTGTGAAGGACAAAATTCTTCTTTCAAATCTGAGAATTCATCATGTAAATTGTATTAATTGCAGTTTAAAATATTTTAGCGAGACCAAACGATAAATTGAAACACGCATAATAGAGCATCAAGGGGCGGTACGTTTTAAACACATTAGCGGCTCTGCGCTGGCCGTACATTGTTTAGAGACAGGTCATTAAATTGATTCCACTAATGCGAAGTCATTATCTATAATACCTCATTATAAGAAGCAGAAAATTTGCGAGGCAATTTGAATTCATAAAAATCCCCTTAACTTAAATCGTGAGCATGATTTTAAAATCTCCAATACCTGGAAGTATTTGTTTTCATCATTAAATTCACACCCCTACCAATTTTTTCATCCTATATAGGCATACCACTCAAACAAGGTCTTTATTCATCGGACTTTTTCGCTTTAGGAAAGCTCCCTGCAATGGAGAGCGAAACGTTGGCAACAACTAATATAAATACGCGACTTAAAGTCGAAAGTAAGAAAATTTACAACAAAATTATTGTTTATGAAAAGTTCTGCATCATAGAAAACGTAAAATGCAACAATCTAATAACAACAGATATCAGTTATATACGGGGTTTCGTAAAACTTTAAAATTTAAAAGGGCAAATCCCCATTTTACTCTGGATTTAAATTCTACAGCAAAAAATACGTAACTTTTTCTGCAATAATGATAGGTGGTGCTGTAAATGCAAAAAAATAATTTTTGCAATATATATTTTCTGCAATTACAGCGCCACCCACCATCATAACAAAAAATTGTTTTAAGTAAAAGTCATTTTTTTTGTACAATCCGCAACAAAAAGTTGTGGTCCTCACTTAAAAATTTAAATTTGCCTTTCTCCCAACTCCAAGGGCAACATTGTTAGTTAGAGACATAGTGTTATTCTAATTAGTTGATAATTAACGAAATATGGTTATGTATCTGTCAAAAGTGACAGATGAGAATGGTGGAACTATTGCCAATAGCAATAGCAATAGCACAGCAATGGGTTCATAAAATTGTTAAAAAAAATTAAAAATGGAACAATTGCAAATTTTTAACACTTCAATACTGTAATGTTTTTTAAGCAGCCTGAAATTTTTTGAAATATATTTAAAAAATCGAAAAACACTATTCAATAAACTATCAGTTCCGGTTTTTGCAAAATGTCCATACAATTTTTGTTAAAAGCTTAAATATGAATTTTCAGGTCGATCACTTAAGCCACCTGGGCTGTAAAAAACCACTTTTTTTGAATAAGTGGAGTCGAAAACGGAGATTTCCGCAAAAATATCGATTCTGAAAATTCTCGTTACAATACTTTCTTTTACTTCGTAAATTAAAGTAAAAACAATTTTTATTGATTAAAGACCATAATAGGAGAAATAAATTATATTTTAAGCAAGAGTGCGTCGTTTGTGTAATAAAGATCATATGTTAAAGATGCTAGGACAAAATGTCGCCGACCAAAATGTCGCGGTCAAATGTCGCGAGGACTAAATATCGCCGGACAACATGTTGCCAAACAAAATGGTATGGATAATGTTTTGTGAAAAAAATCACTGCCTAGAATAAATGGAACAAATACACGGTCAAATGGGTTTCATAAATTTTACCTAATTTAAGTTCTTTAATGTATGAATTGTATTAAAGCATAATTTGTCCAAATTTTTTAAACATCATGGTGTTTGCAACAATGTCATCAAGCCTAATATTTACTTTAAACTTAAAATTGTTGAACAAAAGCTTTATAAATGAGAACACGGGCAATGTCTTCTTAAAATGTGACAGAATCGCTGTTGGAATCGATTATTATTGAGTGAGTGACGTTTCCAGCGACATTATGTCCAATGACATTTTGTGCGGCTACATTTTGTCCAGCCACATTTTGTCCTCGCGACTCTTAGTCCGATAACATTTTGTCTGGCCACCATTTTTTTAATCAGTGCGTTTGAATGAACAATGAAAAAGTAGTAGTAGTTTAAAAAGACCCTTATATTAATAATTTTAATGTTTCTTTTGTTTAAAATTTAAATTGCACTCTTTTTTATAACGATCGTTTACTTTAATGAAGTAATTCTTCAATTTATATAAAATTTGTTGAAAGTGTGTAATAAAATGTGAGCATTAATCTGTTGAATGGAGGGTTGAAGGCTTCGAGTTTCGAAACAATGGGTCGTCCATTATAATTTAGGTCTGAGAATAATAATTCGGATATGGAATAATGTAAAATATAAATGAGTCTCATCTAGAATTCGGTGTTTGTAGGCATTTAAGGGAATATTATTATTTGACTTGTCGTTGCAATGAATCACCAACAATTCAAGAGACCGAACTAGAAGATCCCCATGCTATAGAAATCTAGACGAATCTACAATGACAGTTCACTAAGCAACGTCGTATAAAATCGTGTTTTGTTTTGCAGGAATTGTAGGTCTAGCGCCTTTGTTCATAAAACCAGCTTCAGTTCCAAGTTATATTTACATAAATTTTGTTTAACTCTGTATATGTTGTACTTTATTTTCACGGAATGTTTTAGTTAATTCCACAGATATATTTCAGCATTTATAATCCCATATATTTATCACAGATTATGTTATGTACAATACTTCATTCTAGTTCATGGGGGGGGTTTAAGGACAAAAGGCTGCACTATAAAACAAAGTAAAGGGGGGAAATTGCTGAAATTATTTAAGGTAAATCCCTTTAGTTATACAATGGGTCCAATTATTTCTTCAATAGGCCCCTACTTTTAAAGTTGATTTTTATCGAACCTCACAACTTCTTTACATTAGCGAAGAAAAAAACTCGACTAAGGAAGCATTAAAAAGTTACAAAGCAGGATTACTCTTAGATGGAATTGTTACGCTCTTTCATTCTTTTCGAAGCCGAAAATAACACATCGCCTTCTCCATAAACCAGAAACATAATCTATTTGTATAACTAAGTGGGTATATATTCTGCGACGAGAAAATGTTGCACAAGTATTTGGATAAATGTCTTTGGCTAATAGATTGTTACGACATAATAAAGCAGCTAATTAAAATATGAGAGACACCGTATCAGATTGTCCATTAACCGATTTGGCACCAGTCCAAAATTAATATCATAAAAGCGATATATCGACTATGAACTATGGAGAGTATCTTGATATTCTTAATGTCAGCTTAAAATGTATAAGTTGAACTTTAAACGCCGTGACCTAAGAATTCCTATAGTACATTTTTTTACCTTATTATAAATTTAATATGTAAACTTAATAACGGGATCATAAAAAATGTAGCAGCAAATTTTTACTCATTAAAATTTAAAGTTGTTCCTCGTCACAACCCAAGGGGGAAAACTTTAAATTTTAGATCTGAAACATCCACTTTTATTGCTGATTCGGAAATTTTAGAAAAACTATTATGTAGTTAACGCAGATGGTGCTGTAATCGCAGCAAAAACAAATCTTAAAATAATTTTTTTCTGCGATTACAGCGCCACTTACGATTATTACAAAAATATATTTTAAGTAAGTTATGTATTTTTATCCGTAAAATATGAATTTTTCGTAATAAAATGGGGGTTTTTATTTAAGATTTTCTAATTACTTCCTTCTCCGCTCCCTTGGTGAAAAAATTTCAACAAAATCCCCCTCCAAACCCTTAAACTTTTGTTCAAAAAATTTTGTCATTTGATGTTTGAAGTTTTCTTACTTATTTGATGTTTATTTTTAAAGATTAAAATGGGACACCCTGTGTATTTTATAACTATCGTAGGTGGCGCTGTAAGCAATGGATAAAATTTTGAAAATTTTATTTTTCCTGCGATTACACCGTCAACTACCATGATTAATAGTAGGGTGTCTAAAAGTAATGTATTTTTTTCGTATAATCCAAATCTGCAATAAAAGTGGTGGTCACCTCTTGAAAATTTAAAGTTGCCCCTCGTCACAACTTAAGGGGGAAACTTTAAATTTCAGAACTGAAACCTCCACTTTTATTGTAGATTCGGAATTTTTTTAAATACTTTTCTGTAGTCAACGTAAATGGCGCTGTAATCGCAACAAAAACAAATCTTACAATAATTTTTTTCTGCGATTACAGCGTCACGTACAATTATTACAAAAATATATTTTAAGTAAGTCATGTAATTTTACCCGTTAAAATTAAATTAGAGGTTTCTATTTAAGATTTTATAGTTACTCCCCTCTTCGATTTCTTGGTGAAAATATTTTGACAAAATCCCCCTCCAAATCTTGTTTTTCATAAAATTTTGTTATTTGATGTTTATTTTCGAAAATTAAAATGGGACACCCTGTATATTTTGTAACTATCGTAGGTGGCGCTGTAGGCAAGTGAAAAAATTTTGAAAAATTTATTTTTCCTGCGATTACAGCGTCAACTACTATGATTATTATAAAGGTGTTTGTCCAAAACTAATGTATTTTTTTCGCGCAATCTAAATCTACAATAAAAAGTGGAGGTTACCACCAAAAATTTTAAAGTTGCTCCTCGTTACAACCCAAGAGGGAAAACTTTAAATTTTAAAACTGAAACCTCCACTTTTATTGGCAATTCGGAATTTTTGGAAATACATTTCTGTAATCAACGTAGATAGCGCTGTAATCGCAGCAAAAACAAATCTTGCAATAATTTTTTTCTGCGATTACTTACGATTATTACAAAAATATATTTAAAGTAAGTTATGTATATTTATCTGTAAAATATAAATTTTTTATAAAAAATGGGGCTTTCTATTTAGGATTTTATAGTTACTCCCTTCTTCGCTTTCTTGGTGAAAAAATTTCGACAAAATTGTTAGCGATGAACCTAACTCCAGTAAAAACGAGCGCTGTAATAGACTGTCACTTGTCAATTATATACTTGCTGGTCATACACAAAAA